>JAVRKA010001208.1:0-20946 GCA_034508555.1 Venustoraphidia nigricollis | reverse complement strand
CCCTATTCTGACTTACCAATAAATAACTTCTCAACTCAAATATTCATAACAATAAAAAACGTCTTAATTAAAGATCACGAAATAATCCATTTATACGACAAAAAGAAAACTAGATATAAATTTTATCTGAACAAAGAAAGTTTAGAAAACGATTTAATCTCTTTATTTTTGCAATTTGTTAAGCCCAACCAAACAATAGCCATGTATATAGAAGAACCGGAATATACAGAAACAATTGTCACATTATTGCAAAATACTTTTAAAAACAACTCTTATAACATCCGAATTTGTAGAAACAAGGTAACAGATGTTGAACAAATTACAGAACAGGAAGAAATAATTTCACAATACCACACTGGTAAAACTAATCACAGAGGTATAGATGAGACTTATAACCGTTTGATTAAACAATATTATTGGATCAATATGAAAAATCACATCACTAAATTCATAAACAATTGTGATTCCTGTCAAAAACTAAAATATGAGAGAAACCCTGCTAAACCTTTTTTAGAAATAACACCCACTCCTAGCTATCCTTTTGATGTTATATCGATAGACATATTTCAGTACAACAAACAGAAATACATAAGTTGAATATGGATATACAGGAAGATCCAACTGAGTTAATCGATTTATCGGAAAGGCTCATGAAATTTTCTTTTATACCCATTTACATTATTATAATATTAGCATTAATTGCATATGTTATTTATAAACGTAAGTCTATTGTCTACCGTTTTATCAAAAACAAGCAAGAAGAAATTGATACACAAAGAGATCTTAATGTTGGAATGCATAGTTCTGTCTAATAAATTTAAAATTAAATTTTTATTTTAATTTCTCAGAAAACTCCTCATGTAGTTTTCTTCTTAACGGCGGAGGAGTTATATGTGTCAGGATATGTAACTATATATGTATATGATATCTTAAAAAAAAAACTTCGGAGAAGTAAAAATTGGTTCTGTGCTAAATTCAAAGACTTGCGGTGACTCGCTCTCAAGATTACGACTTAAACAAAAAAAAATACAGAATTTCGAGGCAGGCAAGAAATTCAAATCAAGCCTGGAAATTCTGTGCCTAAGATGTAGAAAAAAAATTAGTTCCGAGGCAGACAAGGAATTGAAATCCAACCTCGAAATTCTGTGCTCATAAACCTTCAAGAGCAAGAGCAAAAAAAAATGCACAGGTGGCGTGTGCTCAGCTCCATATTTATTTGTCAAGCTACCACTAAAAAACGCCATCTGTGCATTTTTTTTGCTCTTGCTCTTGAAGGTTTATGAGCACAGAATTTCGAGGTTGGATTTCAATTCCTTGTCTGCCTCGGAACTAATTTTTTTTCTACATCTTAGGCACAGAATTTCCAGGCTTGATTTGAATTTCTTGCCTGCCTCGAAATTCTGTATTTTTTTTTGTTTAAGTCGTAATCTTGAGAGCGAGTCACCGCAAGTCTTTGAATTTAGCACAGAACCAATTTTTACTTCTCCGAAGTTTTTTTTTTAAGATTTCACGTCTTTTTCCAAAGTCTAAGGCTTTTTTTTATTTTGCCTCCAAAATAAAAATATGTGCGTTCTTAGAATTAAGAGGCCATTTTCTTTTCTTACCGGTTTGATCTTTTATATAAATTATACGATATAAAAAAATAATTAAACACAACAATTCTGAAAATATATATTCTGTATATATGAAAAACCCCCAAACGCAATACAAAACCACTAAAACGCAATATAAAACACCCAAAATGCAATATAAAACCCCCAAAATGCTATATAAAACCCCCAAAATGTAATATAAAACCCCCAAAATGCAATTAAAACCCCAGAATGCAATATAAAAACCCCAAAATGCAATTAAAACCCCCAAAATGCAATATAAAACCCCCAAAATGCAATATAAAACCCCCAAAATGCATTATAAAATCCCCAAAATGCAATATGAAACCCCCCAAATGCAATATAAAACCCCCAAAATGCAATATAAAACCCCCAAAATGCATTATAAAACCCCCAAAATGCAATATGAAACCCCCAAAATGCAATATAAAACCTCCAAAATGCAATATAAAACTCACAAAATGCAATATAAAACCCCCTAAACGCAATATAAAATCTTCAAAACGCAATACAAAACCTCCAAAACGCAATATAACCTCTCAAAATGAGTACCACTTGTATTGATATTATGGGTTTTCGTATGCCGTACCAAACTACATTTATGACGAAACTTTTCTTGACAAATGTCACATCCAAAAGTTGATATT
This sequence comes from Venustoraphidia nigricollis, assembly GCA_034508555.1. Lineage (NCBI taxonomy): Eukaryota > Metazoa > Arthropoda > Insecta > Raphidioptera > Raphidiidae > Venustoraphidia > Venustoraphidia nigricollis. The sequence continues at coordinate 18,686 of JAVRKA010001208.1, read as the reverse complement.
TGCGAGACTTTTGTCACCACTAATTACTAAAACAAGAAAATAATTTATTTTTATTATATAAAAGAAAATTGGAAACTAATGTAAATAAATATCATGTAAAAAACGAAACAGTTGAAAAAAAAAATTTACACATGTCGGTCCTGGGATCCGAACTCTGCTCACCCAAGCTATGAAGCAATGTACGCGCCTTAGACCGCTCGGCTATCTATTTTACTTTGTAAAGTACCTTATACTATGTATACTACTGTAAATATATGTCGTACGAAAATTTGGTAAGAGCGTATATAAAACTTGGAAACCAACGTTATTTACACGGCGTTATATGGGAAAGACTCAAAATCAATGTATAGTAATCTTAAAAAAAAAACTTCGGAGAAGTAAAAATTAGTTCTGTGCTAAATTCAAAGACTTGCGGTGACTCGCTCTCAAGATTACGACTTAAACAAAAAAAAATACAGAATTTCTAGGCAGGCAAGAAATTCAAATCAAGCCTGGAAATTCTGTGCCTAAGATGTAGAAAAAAAATTAGTTCCGAGGCAGACAAGGAATTGAAATCCAACCTCGAAATTCTGTGCTCATAAACCTTCAAGAGCAAGAGCAAAAAAAATGCACAGGTGGCGTGTGCCCAGCTCCATATTTATTTGTCAAGCTACCACTAAAAAAACGCCATCTGTGCATTTTTTTTTGCTCTTGCTCTTGAAGGTTTATGAGCACAGAATTTCGAGGTTGGATTTCAATTCCTTGTCTGCCTCGGAACTAATTTTTTTTCTACATCTTAGGCACAGAATTTCCAGGCTTGATTTGAATTTCTTGCCTGCCTAGAAATTCTGTATTTTTTTTTGTTTAAGTCGTAATCTTGAGAGCGAGTCACCGCAAGTCTTTGAATTTAGCACAGAACTAATTTTTACTTCTCCGAAGTTTTTTTTTTAAGATTTCACGTCTTTTTCCAAAGTCTAAGGCTTTTTTTTATTTTGCCTCCAAAATAAAAATATGTGCGTTCTTAGAATTAAGAGGCCATTTTCTTTTCTTACCGGTTTGATCTTTTATATAAATTATACGATATAAAAAAATAATTAAACACAACAATTCTGAAAATATATATTCTGTATATATGAAAAACCCCCAAACGCAATACAAAACCACCAAAACGCAATATAAAGCCCCCAAAATGCAATATAAAACACCCAAAATGCAATATAAAACCCCCAAAATGCTATATAAAACCCCCAAAATGCAATATAAAACCCCCAAAATGCATTTAAAACCCCAGAATGCAATATAAAAACCCCAAAATGCAATTAAAACCCCCAAAATGCAATATAAAACCCCCAAAATGCATTATAAAATCCCCAAAATGCAATATGAAACCCCCCAAATGCAATATAAAACCCCCAAAATGTAATATAAAACCCCCAAACGCATTATAAAACCCCCAAAATGCAATATGAAACCCCCAAAATGCAATATAAAACCCCCAAAATGCAATATTAAACCTCCAAAATGCAATATAAAACTCTCAAAATGCAATATAAAACCCCCAAAACGCAATATAAAATCTTCAAAACGCAATACAAAACCTCCAAAACGCAATATAACCTCCCAAAATGAGTACCACTTGTATTGATATTATGGGTTTTCGTATGCCGTACCAAACTACATTTATGACGAAACTTTTCTTGACAAATGTCACATCCAAAAGTTGATATTTGCGAGACTTTTGTCACCACTAATTACTAAAACAAGAAAATAATTTATTTTTATTATATAAAAGAAAATTGGAAACTAATGTAAATAAATATCATGTAAAAAACGAAATAGTTGAAAAAAAAAACAAAATTTACACACGTCGGTCCTGGGATCCGAACTCTGCTCACCCAAGTTATGAAGCAATGTACGCGCCCTAGACCGCTCGACTATCTATCTTGCCTTCTAAAGCACCTTATACTATGTATACTACTGTAAATATATGTCGTACGAAAATTTGGTAAGAGCGTATATAAAACTTGGAAACTAACGTTATTTACACGGCGTTATATGGGAAAGACTCAAAATCAATGTATAGTAATCTCTTAGAGATCTAGGGATGGGCTGTTTTTGCGTTTAATGTACGAAATTTATTTTTCATTTACTTTTCATGTGCGGAATTTAGCACAGAAAAAATCTCTAACGAGATTCTTCAATCTCTTAGAGATCTAGGGATGGGCTGTTTTTGCGTTTAATGTACGAAATTTATTTTTCATTTATTTTTCATGTGCGGAATTTAGCACAGAAAAAATCTCTAACGAGATTCTTCAATGTGGTACATGACAGATCGCACTTTTAACATATATTATAATCTCAGAATATCCGGTGATAAGAAAACCGATTAGCTCTGATGAGTATGAATAAAACAAAAGACAGGCATTCAGGTAATAAACGACTTTGGATCAACAACTAAACTGGGGAGCGCATATCTCCATTTTGGTTAAATAATATTAAGTTTTTTGTAAGACAAATGTAATAATAAATAAATAGAACATTAATAAATAAGTAATAAAAATAATAAATTATATTTTTTTAATCAACGTTTTGACCACGAGCAAAACTTGCGAGTCAAGGGTTTTGGCAAGTTCCATTACATAAGGATAGTTCATTACTTTGCACTTTCAATACGCCATTTGGGAGATATTGTTATTTACGACTTCCATACGGAATAAGCTCTGCATCAGAAATTTTCCAAAAAATTATTAAACAAATTTTTGATGATATTGAAAACGTAAAAATTTATATTGACGATATTTTAATATGGGCTGACTCTCTGGAGGAACATAATAAAATTTTGAAATCAGTTCTTGAAAGAGCGAGTAAATATGGTTTAACATTTAACAAAAATAAATCAAAAATTTGTGTACAAGAACTTGTGTTCTTAGGTCACAAAATTTCAAATAAAGGCATAGAACCAGATAAAAATAAAATCAAAGCAATAATAAACATGTCTCAACCGGATGATAAAAAAGCAGTTCAAAGATTTCTGGGCATGACCAGAGATAACCCCTTTTGAGATAGGCAACTTCGTTAACATATTTGGTTCGCAACTGGTCCACTGGATTGGAAGACATTGTAGATGACACGCGTATCGCTTAGGCGATTCAAAAATCCGCGGGACGTGTTTTATTTAGCTTTTAGTATTTTATTTAAGATTTTAGATGAAAAATTAAAAGAAAGAAAGTAAACTTTTACTGATACTAGTTTATTGATAAAATACAAACAAAAAAAAAACAAATTATAGCAGTCCTGCACAGCTGTTAATACAAATACAACATTTAAAAATATAACAATTACATAAAAGGCTGAAAAGTATCAAATACATAATGAAGATCAATGACACATGAAACTTAAAATATTCATACTACGAATTATGAATCGAAATGTTTTTGTGCACTAAGTTCATTCCTTCATTCATATTACATGCATTGCACAAAATTATTAATATTACAAAACAAAAGTGCAGAAATGGCAATCGAGCTGTACAAACGGGCAACATAATATAATAAGCTGATGACAATTATGTACAAAAAAGACGTCAAACAAAAGATTTAACTCGCTTATTTACAGCTAATAGAATACATACATCCGTCATTATGAACCGGATACCAAAAAAGAGAAAAATTGGACTGAATAGCCACTCCTATACTTCCCACCTAGTAAACAATTGCTCGTAACTGAAAATTGTTCCAATTTTTTCATATTTTTAATTTAAAAAGCATAGTCATCTTATTTTTTTATCTACTTCTACTTGAGGCCAACTAAAACGTAGACATTTTGTAAATAAAAAATATTTTCGTGCAATTTTTTTGGAAAATAGTTTTTTTCTCGAAAACTACATTTTTAAATACAAAAATTATTAATATTTTTCTTAACAAATTATAACACCTCGGGCTTTTTTTTAGTAGGGCTAGAGACATTACTTTTTCTTGGGTGGTCCATCTTCTGCCACGTGGTCTCCGTTTGGCACACCGTAACTGTGCGATGAGAAAATTAATAGTCGTATTCGACATGCCACCGAATAAATTTCTCACCACTGTCGAGTCTTCCAAGTCTGTTATTGCTTTTATGTCACTAGCCTTCCGCTTGCAAATTTTTTTCAATTTCCTGATATGAGCTTCTTTGTTTTTCACCATTCGTATTAAATGCCGTTTTCTAGGTGTAGCATCCACACGAATACCTCGAAACACAGAACTCTTTTGAACGCCAGAAGTACTGGGAATTGGGTCGCCAATTACAGATTCACCTATAATACAATATCTATGTTGTAGTGTTGAAATTGAGGTAAAAAACATGTTATCTGACTTAAGGATGTACAAAAAACTTTAATGTTGAGTTTTCGATGTATCGGGAAAAACATCAATGATTTTTCAATATGACAGCATTGATGTTTTAACACGTTACCCACAGGAGCTATTTTTCAAAAACATTATTATCTCTGAAATCATATCTCCAGGGTCAAGTTGTCACCGTTAATTATTTTGTATACAGGGCTCAATTTTATATACATAATCAGTGTATAGCATTAACGATTTTCTTGCTTTTTGTATTACCAGTAATTTCTTTATCTTGTGCATCAGCTAGACTTGTTTGTTGTATACCCCTAAGTCAGATTCACTGGGCACGATCACTGGCTAAGAAAAAATGCTTAACAGAAAACCAGACTTCTTTACACACAAAAACCTTACGAAATTTGTAAAATACGTACAGTAGAATAATTTTCTAAATAGAAATAATTTTGACAAAGTTAACTATAAAAAATGAAATTAGTCAGTAGCCATACGAGTACTTTGTAAGCGTTCTTCAACATTCGTAAGCTCTACATTTTTTTCAATTACCGTTTCCTCCGGTGTATCCCGTTGTACTCGACATGAGAATAATGAGGGCACAGCATCAGCACGAAGCTTCCATGTGTTATGTTCCAAGTAACTATCTGCCGTAAAATGTCGATTACAAATCAAATAATTACGAAGTGATACACCAGGCATATATTTCAGTCCCATCGCTTCTTGCCATATTTTGGATCTGAAAACAATAATTTCATTTTGTACACTTTTATTTAGGGTATAATAATTTGTGGAAATCTTTATATAAACATCTTTACAAAACGTGGGCACAATTTTTGTGAAACCACTGCATTAAAAAAAAACGCATATAACATTTTGTTAGAGTTTAATAATCTTTAATTTTCATAATAATTTATGCCTACTCTATTCTTCATTTCGATACATTAAATGCTTTCTATGAAAATCTCAAAAACTAAAAACACGTGTAGCTGCATGGCGGTATCTAGTCTAATCAAAACTTACACAAAATAAAAACATTGTCACTTATTTTCAAAACCATGGGGCCTATTTCAGCCTTGGAATGTCTATTGATAGTTAAAAATACTTACTTTTGATCATTTCTTGGAAAATAATGCATTTTTTCCACTTCATATACACTATAACCGCAAATTAGGCACTTCGATTGTGGCATATTAATGTTAACAAAAATAAGTACAAAGTCAAAAATCACTAATTCACAACACACACAAACTTGTTTCTGGATATACGCACGAAACACTGCACAAAGGTAATATTGTAGAGAAATGTGTCTATTACAAACCACTAACCAAAGAATAACACAAATGTCAAATTCCTCCATTTTTATATTCATCTTTCTCTGTGTTTCGTTGACCATGGACATGTAAACAATTTAAAGTGACCAATAGAAATGCAGAGACACTGGTGCCACCTATAGAGCAGGCATTAAGGATAGCTACATTTAATTTCTGTATATACGACAAGGAACACATTATGTGCAAGAAAGCGAACTGATTTTGCTATTCACTTATCCATCTCAAAGGGGTTATCTCTGGCATGACTACTTATGTAAGCCGTTTTATTCCTAATTTCTCAGAAATTACAAGTCCATTACGAGAAATCTTAAAGAAAAATATCTCTTGGTTTTGGGGTCCGAAACAAACTGAATCCTTTAACAAACTAAAAGACTTATTAGTCAACCCCCCTGTTTTAAAATTCTTTGATGTAGACCAACCATTAACTTTATCAGTAGATGCTTCTCAAAACGGTGTTGGCGCTACAATTATGCAAGAAGGAAGACCCGTTGCATATGCTTCAAAAGCACTAAATGAAACTCAAAAGAATTACTCACAAATTGAAAAAGAGTTATATGCAGTTCTATATGGCTGTGATCGATTTTCACAATACACATTTGGTCGAAAAATTAATGTCGAAACAGATCACAAACCCTTAATTAGTATTTTCAATAAACCATTATCATCATGTCCTCAAAGACTACAACGCATAATGTTAAAACTCCTTTCTTATGATATTAATATCAAACATGTCCGGGGCCTCTACCGGAGTCGATCCGGGGCCCCTACCGGAGTCGATCCGGGGCCCCTACCGGAGTCGATCCGGGGCCCCTACCGGAGTCGATCCGGGGCCTCTACCGGAGTCGACCCGGGGCCCCTACCGGAGTCGACCCGGGGCCCCTACCGGAGTCGATCCGGGGCCCCTACCGGAGTCGATCCGGGGCCCCTACCGGAGTCGATCCGGGGCCTCTACCGGAGTCGATCCGGGGGCCCTCCTGTATTAGTACATTTGCTCTTAAATCTTTTATTACTTTCTAGGATCCATCATACACATTATTTAATTTATTTCCAGTTTCATTTTTCAGCAAAATTTAATCACTATTTTTATAAGTTACTAGTGGGTTAATTGAATTCAGGCGCAATTGAAGTTCAAATATTCAAAATGGCATTTTTCTTTTACATATATTTTAGAAGATCCCCTTAAGTTATCTCCCATTGACCTAGGAAAGTCTAAATGTATGGGTCAAATTCAAATCTGCAGCGCCCTGAGTTGAAGTCCCACGCTGGGCGAAAAATCATTTTTTTAATGGTTTTATAATTACCTATACATGTCAAAAAACTTACATGAATTAATTAATTAGTACCTGGGAGACCGAGCTGTGCTCGGAGAGCTCAATAAACATGGTGTTAATTTGCTGTATTTTTGTAATAGTATACAAAAATCTATACATTTTTTAATTAATTATATTATTAATAAGCTGTGAACTGTGAATATGTTTAAAACATATTGGACCATAATTATTTCTGACAACACTGTGACTCCTGAACATATTTTAGACGGCAAAATGCGGTTTTCATATTTTGAATACAGAAGTATGACGCTTGCACTAAATTGTAATATTCACATTTTCAATGTTTCCATTAATTCACATTTTTTACTACTATAAGACGAAAAATAATCTGTAAACTAAGAACTCATTGCGCACACAATTATTCTACACTTTTTTCAACTGATTATTAACTCAATTAAAAAATTTGTAATTATTTGCAAACTTATTTGACATTTGATATTAGAATGTTTCTGAGTTTGTTATTGGTAACCAAGGCAACTAAATATCCATCCATGGCCTATTGTGTTCTATGAAGTTTTTTTCTAAAAAACCCCCTATTTTGACCCCCGGGGAGAAAATCGAAAATCCGGCTACGTAAGGATCTGTCCCGTGTTTCGTACCGGAGTCGATCCGGGGCCTCTACCGGAGTCGATCCGGGGCCCTTACCGTAATCGATCCGGGGCCTCTACCGGAGTCGATCCGGGGCCCCTACCGGAGTCGATCCGGGGCCCCTACCGGAGTCGATCCGGGGCCCCTACCGGAGTCGATCCGGGGCCCCTACCGGAGTCGATCCGGGGCCCCTACCGGAGTCGATCCGGGGCCTCTACCGGAGTCGATCCGGGGCCCCTCCTGTATTAGTACATTTGCTCTTAAATCTTTTATTACTTTCTAGGATCCATCATACACATTATTTAATTTATTTCCAGTTTCATTTTTCAGCAAAATTTAATCACTATTTTTATAAGTTACTAGTGGGTTAATTGAATTCAGGCGCAATTGAAGTTCAAATATTCAAAATGGCATTTTTCTTTTACATATATTTTAGAAGATCCCCTTAAGTTATCTCCCATTGACCTAGGAAAGTCTAAATGTATGGGTCAAATTCAAATCTGCAGCGCCCTGAGTTGAAGTCCCACGCTGGGCGAAAAATCATTTTTTTAATGGTTTTATAATTACCTATACATGTCAAAAAACTTACATGAATTAATTAATTAGTACCTGGGAGACCGAGCTCTGCTCGGAGAGCTCAATAAACATGGTGTTAATTTGCTGTATTTTTAAAATAGTATACAAAAATCTATACATTTTTTAATTAATTATATTATTATTAAGCTGTGAACTGTGAATATGTTTAAAACATATTGGACCATAATTATTTCTGACAACACTGTGACTCCTGAACATATTTTAGACGGCAAAATGCGGTTTTCATATTTTGAATACAGAAGTATGACGCTTGCACTAAATTGTAATATTCACATTTTAACAGTCACACTATAAAAAGTAGGTGTACACCTTAAAACTTAACAGTCACACTATAAAAAGTAGGTGTACACCTTAAAACTTAACAGTCACACTATAAAAAGTAGGTGTACACCTTAAAACTTAACAGTCACACTATAAAAAGTAGGTGTACACCTTAAAACTTAACAGTCACACTATAAAAAGTAGGTGTACACCTTAAAACTTAACAGTCACACTATAAAAAGTAGGTGTACACCTAAAAACTTAACTGTCGCACTATAAAAAGTAGGTGTACACCTAAAAACTTAACATTCACACTATAAAAAGTAGGTGTACACCTAAAAACTTAACATTCACACTATAAAAAGTAGGTGTACACCTAAAAACTTACCTGTCGCACTATAAAAAGTAGGTGTACACCTAAAAACTTAACAGTCACAATATAAAAAGTAGGTGTACACCTAAAAACTTATCAGTCACACTATAAAAAGTAGGTGTACACCTTAAAACTTAACAGTCACACTATAAAAAGTAGGTGTACATCTTAAAATTTAACAGTCACACTATAAAAAGTAGGTGTACACTTTAAAACTTAACAGTCACACTATAAAAAGTAGGTGTACACCTTAAAACTTAACAGTCACACTACAAAAAGTAGGTGTACACCTAAAAACTTAACTGTCGCACTATAAAAAGTAGGTGTACACCTAAAAACTTAACATTCACACTATTAAAAGTAGGTGTACACCTAAAAACTTAACATTCACACTATTAAAAATAGGTGTACACCTGAAAACTTAACATTCACACTATTAAAAGTAGGTGTACACCTAAAAACTTAACATTCACACTATTAAAAGTAGGTGTACACCTAAAAACTTAACATTCACACTATTAAAAGTAGGTGTACACCTAAAAACTTAACATTCACACTATAAAAAGTAGGTGTACACCTAAATACTTAACATTCCCACTATAAAAAGTAGGTGTACACCTAAAAACTTAACATACACTATAAAAAGTAGGTGTACACCCAAAAACTTAACATTCACACTATAAAAAGTAGGTGTACACCTAAAAACTTAACAGTCACACTATAAAAAGTAGGTGTACACCTAAAAACTTAACAGTCATACTATAAAAAGTAGGTGTACACCTTAAAACTTAACAGTCACACTATAAAAAGTAGGTGTACACCTAAAAACTTAACTGTCGCACTATAAAAAGTAGGTGTACACCTAAAAACTTAACATTCACACTATTAAAAGTAGGTGCACACCTAAAAACTTAACATTCACACTATTAAAAATAGTTGTACACCTAAAAACTTAACATTCACACTATTAAAAGTAGGTGTACACCTAAAAACTTAACATTCACACTATTAAAAGTAGGTGTACACCTAAAAACTTAACATTCACACTATTAAAAGTAGGTGTACACCTAAAAACTTAACATTCACACTATAAAAAGTAGGTGTACACCTAAAAACTTAACATTCCCACTATAAAAAGTAGGTGTACACCTAAAAACTTAACATACACTATAAAAAGTAGGTTTACACCTAGAAACTTAACAGTCACACTATGAAAAGTAGGTGTACACCTAAAAACTTAACATTCTCACTATAAAAAGTAGGTGTACACCTAAGAACTTAACAATCACACTATAAAAAGTAGGTGTACACCTAAGAACTTAACAATCACACTATAAAAAGTAGGTGTACACCTAAGAACTTAACAATCACACTATAAAAAGTAGGTGTACACCTAAGAACTTAACAATCACACTATAAAAAGTAGGTGTACACCTAAGAACTTAACAATCACACTATAAAAAGTAGGTGTACACCTAAGAACTTAACAATCACACTATAAAAAGTAGGTGTACACCTAAGAACTTAACAATCACACTATAAAAAGTAGGTGTACACCTAAGAACTTAACAATCACACTATAAAAAGTAGGTGTACACCTAAGAACTTAACAATCACACTATAAAAAGTAGGTGTACACCTAAGAACTTAACAATCACACTATAAAAAGTAGGTGTACACCTAAGAACTTAACAATCACACTATAAAAAGTAGGTGTACACCTAAGAACTTAACAATCACACTATAAAAAGTAGGTGTACACCTAAGAACTTAACAATCACACTATAAAAAGTAGGTGTACACCTAAGAACTTAACAATCACACTATAAAAAGTAGGTGTACACCTAAGAACTTAACAATCACACTATAAAAAGTAGGTGTACACCTAAGAACTTAACAATCACACTATAAAAAGTAGGTGTACACCTAAGAACTTAACAATCACACTATAAAAAGTAGGTGTACACCTAAGAACTTAACAATCACACTATAAAAAGTAGGTGTACACCTAAGAACTTAACAATCACACTATAAAAAGTAGGTGTACACCTAAGAACTTAACAATCACACTATAAAAAGTAGGTGTACACCTAAGAACTTAACAATCACACTATAAAAAGTAGGTGTACACCTAAGAACTTAACAATCACACTATAAAAAGTAGGTGTACACCTAAGAACTTAACAATCACACTATAAAAAGTAGGTGTACACCTAAGAACTTAACAATCACACTATAAAAAGTAGGTGTACACCTAAGAACTTAACAATCACACTATAAAAAGTAGGTGTACACCTAAGAACTTAACAATCACACTATAAAAAGTAGGTGTACACCTAAGAACTTAACAATCACACTATAAAAAGTAGGTGTACACCTAAGAACTTAACAATCACACTATAAAAAGTAGGTGTACACCTAAGAACTTAACAATCACACTATAAAAAGTAGGTGTACACCTAAGAACTTAACAATCACACTATAAAAAGTAGGTGTACACCTAAGAACTTAACAATCACACTATAAAAAGTAGGTGTACACCTAAGAACTTAACAATCACACTATAAAAAGTAGGTGTACACCTAAGAACTTAACAATCACACTATAAAAAGTAGGTGTACACCTAAGAACTTAACAATCACACTATAAAAAGTAGGTGTACACCTAAGAACTTAACAATCACACTATAAAAAGTAGGTGTACACCTAAGAACTTAACAATCACACTATAAAAAGTAGGTGTACACCTAAGAACTTAACAATCACACTATAAAAAGTAGGTGTACACCTAAGAACTTAACAATCACACTATAAAAAGTAGGTGTACACCTAAGAACTTAACAATCACACTATAAAAAGTAGGTGTACACCTAAGAACTTAACAATCACACTATAAAAAGTAGGTGTACACCTAAGAACTTAACAATCACACTATAAAAAGTAGGTGTACACCTAAGAACTTAACAATCACACTATAAAAAGTAGGTGTACACCTAAGAACTTAACAATCACACTATAAAAAGTAGGTGTACACCTAAGAACTTAACAATCACACTATAAAAAGTAGGTGTACACCTAAGAACTTAACAATCACACTATAAAAAGTAGGTGTACACCTAAGAACTTAACAATCACACTATAAAAAGTAGGTGTACACCTAAGAACTTAACAATCACACTATAAAAAGTAGGTGTACACCTAAGAACTTAACAATCACACTATAAAAAGTAGGTGTACACCTAAGAACTTAACAATCACACTATAAAAAGTAGGTGTACACCTAAGAACTTAACAATCACACTATAAAAAGTAGGTGTACACCTAAGAACTTAACAATCACACTATAAAAAGTAGGTGTACACCTAAGAACTTAACAATCACACTATAAAAAGTAGGTGTACACCTAAGAACTTAACAATCACACTATAAAAAGTAGGTGTACACCTAAGAACTTAACAATCACACTATAAAAAGTAGGTGTACACCTAAGAACTTAACAATCACACTATAAAAAGTAGGTGTACACCTAAGAACTTAACAATCACACTATAAAAAGTAGGTGTACACCTAAGAACTTAACAATCACACTATAAAAAGTAGGTGTACACCTAAGAACTTAACAATCACACTATAAAAAGTAGGTGTACACCTAAGAACTTAACAATCACACTATAAAAAGTAGGTGTACACCTAAGAACTTAACAATCACACTATAAAAAGTAGGTGTACACCTAAGAACTTAACAATCACACTATAAAAAGTAGGTGTACACCTAAGAACTTAACAATCACACTATAAAAAGTAGGTGTACACCTAAGAACTTAACAATCACACTATAAAAAGTAGGTGTACACCTAAGAACTTAACAATCACACTATAAAAAGTAGGTGTACACCTAAGAACTTAACAATCACACTATAAAAAGTAGGTGTACACCTAAGAACTTAACAATCACACTATAAAAAGTAGGTGTACACCTAAGAACTTAACAATCACACTATAAAAAGTAGGTGTACACCTAAGAACTTAACAATCACACTATAAAAAGTAGGTGTACACCTAAGAACTTAACAATCACACTATAAAAAGTAGGTGTACACCTAAGAACTTAACAATCACACTATAAAAAGTAGGTGTACACCTAAGAACTTAACAATCACACTATAAAAAGTAGGTGTACACCTAAGAACTTAACAATCACACTATAAAAAGTAGGTGTACACCTAAGAACTTAACAATCACACTATAAAAAGTAGGTGTACACCTAAGAACTTAACAATCACACTATAAAAAGTAGGTGTACACCTAAGAACTTAACAATCACACTATAAAAAGTAGGTGTACACCTAAGAACTTAACAATCACACTATAAAAAGTAGGTGTACACCTAAGAACTTAACAATCACACTATAAAAAGTAGGTGTACACCTAAGAACTTAACAATCACACTATAAAAAGTAGGTGTACACCTAAGAACTTAACAATCACACTATAAAAAGTAGGTGTACACCTAAGAACTTAACAATCACACTATAAAAAGTAGGTGTACACCTAAGAACTTAACAATCACACTATAAAAAGTAGGTGTACACCTAAGAACTTAACAATCACACTATAAAAAGTAGGTGTACACCTAAGAACTTAACAATCACACTATAAAAAGTAGGTGTACACCTAAGAACTTAACAATCACACTATAAAAAGTAGGTGTACACCTAAGAACTTAACAATCACACTATAAAAAGTAGGTGTACACCTAAGAACTTAACAATCACACTATAAAAAGTAGGTGTACACCTAAGAACTTAACAATCACACTATAAAAAGTAGGTGTACACCTAAGAACTTAACAATCACACTATAAAAAGTAGGTGTACACCTAAGAACTTAACAATCACACTATAAAAAGTAGGTGTACACCTAAGAACTTAACAATCACACTATAAAAAGTAGGTGTACACCTAAGAACTTAACAATCACACTATAAAAAGTAGGTGTACACCTAAGAACTTAACAATCACACTATAAAAAGTAGGTGTACACCTAAGAACTTAACAATCACACTATAAAAAGTAGGTGTACACCTAAGAACTTAACAATCACACTATAAAAAGTAGGTGTACACCTAAGAACTTAACAATCACACTATAAAAAGTAGGTGTACACCTAAGAACTTAACAATCACACTATAAAAAGTAGGTGTACACCTAAGAACTTAACAATCACACTATAAAAAGTAGGTGTACACCTAAGAACTTAACAATCACACTATAAAAAGTAGGTGTACACCTAAGAACTTAACAATCACACTATAAAAAGTAGGTGTACACCTAAGAACTTAACAATCACACTATAAAAAGTAGGTGTACACCTAAGAACTTAACAATCACACTATAAAAAGTAGGTGTACACCTAAGAACTTAACAATCACACTATAAAAAGTAGGTGTACACCTAAGAACTTAACAATCACACTATAAAAAGTAGGTGTACACCTAAGAACTTAACAATCACACTATAAAAAGTAGGTGTACACCTAAGAACTTAACAATCACACTATAAAAAGTAGGTGTACACCTAAGAACTTAACAATCACACTATAAAAAGTAGGTGTACACCTAAGAACTTAACAATCACACTATAAAAAGTAGGTGTACACCTAAGAACTTAACAATCACACTATAAAAAGTAGGTGTACACCTAAGAACTTAACAATCACACTATAAAAAGTAGGTGTACACCTAAGAACTTAACAATCACACTATAAAAAGTAGGTGTACACCTAAGAACTTAACAATCACACTATAAAAAGTAGGTGTACACCTAAGAACTTAACAATCACACTATAAAAAGTAGGTGTACACCTAAGAACTTAACAATCACACTATAAAAAGTAGGTGTACACCTAAGAACTTAACAATCACACTATAAAAAGTAGGTGTACACCTAAGAACTTAACAATCACACTATAAAAAGTAGGTGTACACCTAAGAACTTAACAATCACACTATAAAAAGTAGGTGTACACCTAAGAACTTAACAATCACACTATAAAAAGTAGGTGTACACCTAAGAACTTAACAATCACACTATAAAAAGTAGGTGTACACCTAAGAACTTAACAATCACACTATAAAAAGTAGGTGTACACCTAAGAACTTAACAATCACACTATAAAAAGTAGGTGTACACCTAAGAACTTAACAATCACACTATAAAAAGTAGGTGTACACCTAAGAACTTAACAATCACACTATAAAAAGTAGGTGTACACCTAAGAACTTAACAATCACACTATAAAAAGTAGGTGTACACCTAAGAACTTAACAATCACACTATAAAAAGTAGGTGTACACCTAAGAACTTAACAATCACACTATAAAAAGTAGGTGTACACCTAAGAACTTAACAATCACACTATAAAAAGTAGGTGTACACCTAAGAACTTAACAATCACACTATAAAAAGTAGGTGTACACCTAAGAACTTAACAATCACACTATAAAAAGTAGGTGTACACCTAAGAACTTAACAATCACACTATAAAAAGTAGGTGTACACCTAAGAACTTAACAATCACACTATAAAAAGTAGGTGTACACCTAAGAACTTAACAATCACACTATAAAAAGTAGGTGTACACCTAAGAACTTAACAATCACACTATAAAAAGTAGGTGTACACCTAAGAACTTAACAATCACACTATAAAAAGTAGGTGTACACCTAAGAACTTAACAATCACACTATAAAAAGTAGGTGTACACCTAAGAACTTAACAATCACACTATAAAAAGTAGGTGTACACCTAAGAACTTAACAATCACACTATAAAAAGTAGGTGTACACCTAAGAACTTAACAATCACACTATAAAAAGTAGGTGTACACCTAAGAACTTAACAATCACACTATAAAAAGTAGGTGTACACCTAAGAACTTAACAATCACACTATAAAAAGTAGGTGTACACCTAAGAACTTAACAATCACACTATAAAAAGTAGGTGTACACCTAAGAACTTAACAATCACACTATAAAAAGTAGGTGTACACCTGAAGAACTTAACAATCACACTATAAAAAGTAGGTGTACACCTAAGAACTTAACAATCACACTATAAAAAGTAGGTGTACACCTAAGAACTTAACAATCACACTATAAAAAGTAGGTGTACACCTAAGAACTTAACAATCACACTATAAAAAGTAGGTGTACACCTAAGAACTTAACAATCACACTATAAAAAGTAGGTGTACACCTAAGAACTTAACAATCACACTATAAAAAGTAGGTGTACACCTAAGAACTTAACAATCACACTATAAAAAGTAGGTGTACACCTAAGAACTTAACAATCACACTATAAAAAGTAGGTGTACACCTAAGAACTTAACAATCACACTATAAAAAGTAGGTGTACACCTAAGAACTTAACAATCACACTATAAAAAGTAGGTGTACACCTAAGAACTTAACAATCACACTATAAAAAGTAGGTGTACACCTAAGAACTTAACAATCACACTATAAAAAGTAGGTGTACACCTAAGAACTTAACAATCACACTATAAAAAGTAGGTGTACACCTAAGAACTTAACAATCACACTATAAAAAGTAGGTGTACACCTAAGAACTTAACAATCACACTATAAAAAGTAGGTGTACACCTAAGAACTTAACAATCACACTATAAAAAGTAGGTGTACACCTAAGAACTTAACAATCACACTATAAAAAGTAGGTGTACACCTAAGAACTTAACAATCACACTATAAAAAGTAGGTGTACACCTAAGAACTTAACAATCACACTATAAAAAGTAGGTGTACACCTAAGAACTTAACAATCACACTATAAAAAGTAGGTGTACACCTAAGAACTTAACAATCACACTATAAAAAGTAGGTGTACACCTAAGAACTTAACAATCACACTATAAAAAGTAGGTGTACACCTAAGAACTTAACAATCACACTATAAAAAGTAGGTGTACACCTAAGAACTTAACAATCACACTATAAAAAGTAGGTGTACACCTAAGAACTTAACAATCACACTATAAAAAGTAGGTGTACACCTAAGAACTTAACAATCACACTATAAAAAGTAGGTGTACACCTAAGAACTTAACAATCACACTATAAAAAGTAGGTGTACACCTAAGAACTTAACAATCACACTATAAAAAGTAGGTGTACACCTAAGAACTTAACAATCACACTATAAAAAGTAGGTGTACACCTAAGAACTTAACAATCACACTATAAAAAGTAGGTGTACACCTAAGAACTTAACAATCACACTATAAAAAGTAGGTGTACACCTAAGAACTTAACAATCACACTATAAAAAGTAGGTGTACACCTAAGAACTTAACAATCACACTATAAAAAGTAGGTGTACACCTAAGAACTTAACAATCACACTATAAAAAGTAGGTGTACACCTAAGAACTTAACAATCACACTATAAAAAGTAGGTGTACACCTAAGAACTTAACAATCACACTATAAAAAGTAGGTGTACACCTAAGAACTTAACAATCACACTATAAAAAGTAGGTGTACACCTAAGAACTTAACAATCACACTATAAAAAGTAGGTGTACACCTAAGAACTTAACAATCACACTATAAAAAGTAGGTGTACACCTAAGAACTTAACAATCACACTATAAAAAGTAGGTGTACACCTAAGAACTTAACAATCACACTATAAAAAGTAGGTGTACACCTAAGAACTTAACAATCACACTATAAAAAGTAGGTGTACACCTAAGAACTTAACAATCACACTATAAAAAGTAGGTGTACACCTAAGAACTTAACAATCACACTATAAAAAGTAGGTGTACACCTAAGAACTTAACAATCACACTATAAAAAGTAGGTGTACACCTAAGAACTTAACAATCACACTATAAAAAGTAGGTGTACACCTAAGAACTTAACAATCACACTATAAAAAGTAGGTGTACACCTAAGAACTTAACAATCACACTATAAAAAGTAGGTGTACACCTAAGAACTTAACAATCACACTATAAAAAGTAGGTGTACACCTAAGAACTTAACAATCACACTATAAAAAGTAGGTGTACACCTAAGAACTTAACAATCACACTATAAAAAGTAGGTGTACACCTAAGAACTTAACAATCACACTATAAAAAGTAGGTGTACACCTAAGAACTTAACAATCACACTATAAAAAGTAGGTGTACACCTAAGAACTTAACAATCACACTATAAAAAAGTAGGTGTACACCTAAGAACTTAACAATCACACTATAAAAAGTAGGTGTACACCTAAGAACTTAACAATCACACTATAAAAAGTAGGTGTACACCTAAGAACTTAACAATCACACTATAAAAAGTAGGTGTACACCTAAGAACTTAACAATCACACTATAAAAAGTAGGTGTACACCTAAGAACTTAACAATCACACTATAAAAAGTAGGTGTACACCTAAGAACTTAACAATCACACTATAAAAAGTAGGTGTACACCTAAGAACTTAACAATCACACTATAAAAAGTAGGTGTACACCTAAGAACTTAACAATCACACTATAAAAAGTAGGTGTACACCTAAGAACTTAACAATCACACTATAAAAAGTAGGTGTACACCTAAGAACTTAACAATCACACTATAAAAAGTAGGTGTACACCTAAGAACTTAACAATCACACTATAAAAAGTAGGTGTACACCTAAGAACTTAACAATCACACTATAAAAAGTAGGTGTACACCTAAGAACTTAACAATCACACTATAAAAAGTAGGTGTACACCTAAGAACTTAACAATCACACTATAAAAAGTAGGTGTACACCTAAGAACTTAACAATCACACTATAAAAAGTAGGTGTACACCTAAGAACTT
>JAVRKA010001207.1:0-20995 GCA_034508555.1 Venustoraphidia nigricollis | reverse complement strand
GTGCCGATAGGCATTTCAGATATAGTTGCCGATTGGCATTTTAAAAATAGGTGCCGATAGGCATTTCAGATATAGAAGCCGATAGGCATTTCAAATATAGGTGCTGATAGGCATTCCAGATATGGTTGCCGATAGGCATTTCAAATATAGGTGCTGATAGGCATTTCAGATGTAGTTTCCGATAGGCATTTCAAAAATAGGTGTCGATAGGCATTTCAGATATAGGTGTCGATAGGCATTTCAGATATAGGTGTCGATAGGCATTTCAGATATAGGTGTCGATAGGCATTTCAGATATAGGTGTCGATAGTCATTTCAGATATAGGTGTCGATAGGCATTTCAGATATAGGTGTCGATAGGCATTTCAGATATAGGTGTCGATAGGCATTTCAGATATAGGTGCCGATAGGCATTTCAGATATAGTTGCCGATTGGCATTTTAAAAATAGGTGCCGATAGGCATTTCAGATATAGAAGCCGATAGGCATTTCAAATATAGGTGCTGATAGGCATTCCAGATATGGTTGCCGATAGGCATTTCAAATATAGGTGCTGATAGGCATTTCAGATGTAGTCTCCGATAGGCATTTCAAAAATAGGTGTCGATAGGCATTTCAGATATAGGTGTCGATAGCCATTTCAGATATAGGTGTCGATAGGCATTTCAGATATAGGTGTCGATAGGCATTTCAGATATAGGTGTCGATAGGCATTTCAGATATAGGTGTCGATAGGCATTTCAGATATAGGTGTCGATAGGCATTCCAGATATAGGTGTCGATAGGCATTTCAGATATAGGTGTCGAATGGCATTTCAGATATAGGTGTCGATAGGCATTTCAGATATAGGTGTCGATAGGCATTTCAGATATAGGTGCCGATAGGCATTTCAGATATAGTTGCCGATTGGCATTTTAAAAATAGGTGCCGATAGGCATTTCAGATATAGAAGCCGATAGGCATTTCAAATATAGGTGCCGATAGGCATTCCAGATATGGTTGCCGATAGGCATTTCAAATATAGGTGCTGATAGGCATTTCAGATGTAGTTTCCGATAGGCATTTCAGATATAGGTGTCGATAGGCATTTCAGATATAGGTGTCGATAGGCATTTCAGATATAGGTGCCGATAGGCATTTCAGATATAGTTGCCGATTGGCATTTTAAAAATAGGTGCCGATAGGCATTTCAGATATAGAAGCCGATAGGCATTTCAAATATAGGTGCCGATAGGCATTCCAGATATGGTTGCCGATAGGCATTTCAAATATAGGTGCTGATAGGCATTTCAGATGTAGTTTCCGATAGGCATTTCAAAAATAGGTGTCGATAGGCATTTCAGATATAGGTGTCAATAGGCATTTCAGATATAGGTGTCGATAGGCATTTCAGATATAGGTGTCGATAGGCATTTCAGATATAGGTGTCGATAGGCATTTCAGATATAGGTGTCGATAGGCATTTCAGATATAGGTGACGATAGGCATTTCAGATATAGGTGTCGATAGGCATTTCAGATATAGGTGCCGATAGGCATTTCAGATATAGTTGCCGATTGGCATTTTAAAAATAGGTGCCGATAGGCATTTCAGATATAGAAGCCGATAGGCATTTCAAATATAGGTGCCGATAGGTATTCCAGATATGGTTGCCGATAGGCATTTCAAATATAGGTGCTGATAGGCATTTCAGATGTAGTTTTCGATAGGCATTTCAAAAATAGGTGTCGATAGGCATTTCAGATATAGGTGTCGATAGGCATTTCAGATATAGGTGTCGATAGGCATTTCAGATATAGGTGTCGATAGGCATTTCAGATATAGGTGTCGATAGGCATTTCAGATATAGGTGTCGATAGGCATTTCAGATATAGGTGTCGATAGGCATTTTAGATATAGGTGCCGATAGGCATTTCAGATATAGTTGCCGATTGGCATTTTAAAAATAGGTGCCGATAGGCATTTCAGATATAGAAGCCGATAGGCATTCCAAATATAGGTGCCGATAGGAATTCCAGATATAGTTGCCGATAGGCATTTCAAATATAGGTGCTGATAGGCATTTCAGATGTAGTTTCCGATAGGCATTTCAAAAATAGGTGTCGATAGGCATTTCAGATATAGGTGTCGATAGGCATTTCAGATATAGGTGTCGATAGGCATTTCAGATATAGGTGTCAATAGGCATTTCAGATCTAGGTGTCGATAGGCATTTCAGATATAGGTGTCGATAGGAATTTCAGATATAGGTGTCGATAGGCATTTCAGATATAGGTGTCGATAGGCATTTCAGATATAGGTGTCGATAGGCATTTCAGATATAGGTGCCGATAGGCATTTCAGATATAGTTGCCGATTGGCATTTTAAAAATAGGTGCCGATAGGCATTTCAGATATAGAAGCCGATAGGCATTTCAAATATAGGTGCCGATAGGCATTCCAGATATGGTTGCCGATAGGCATTTCAAATATAGGTGCTGATAGGCATTTCAGATGTAGTTTCCGATAGGCATTTCAAAAATAGGTGTCGATGGGCATTTCAGATATAGGTGTCGATAGGCATTTCAGATATAGGTGTCGATAGGCATTTCAGATATAGGTGTCAATAGGCATTTCAGATATAGGTGTCGATAGGCATTTCAGATATAGGTGTCGATAGGCATTTCAGATATAGGTGTCGATAGGCATTTCAGATATAGGTGTCGATAGGCATTTCAGATATAGGTGCCGATAGGCATTTCAGATATAGTTGCCGATTGGCATTTTAAAAATAGGTGCCGATAGGCATTTCAGATATAGAAGCCGATAGGCATTTCAAATATAGGTGCTGATAGGCATTCCAGATATGGTTGCCGATAGGCATTTCAAATATAGGTGCTGATAGGCATTTTAGATGTAGTTTCCGATAGGCATTTCAAAAATAGGTGTCGATAGGCATTTCAGATATAGGTGTCGATAGGCATTTTAGATATAGGTGTCGATAGGCATTTCAGATAAAGGTGTCGATAGGCATTTCAGATATAGGTGTCGATAGGCATTTCAGATATAGGTGTCGATAGGCATTTCAGATATAGGTGTCGATAGGCATTTCAGATATAGGTGCCGATAGGCATTTCAGATATAGTTGCCGATTGGCATTTTAAAAATAGGTGCCGATAGGCATTTAAGATATAGAAGCCGATAGGCATTTCAAATATAGGTGCCGATAGGCATTCCAGATATGGTTGCCGATAGGCATTTCAAATATAGGTGCTGATAGGCATTTCAGATGTAGTCTCCGATAGGCATTTCAAAAATAGGTGTCGATAGGCATTTCAGATATAGGTGTCGATAGGCATTTCAGATATAGGTGTTGATAGGCATTTCAGATATAGGTGCCGATAGGCATTTCAGATATAGTTGCCGATTGGCATTTTAAAAATAGGTGCCGATAGACATTTCAGATATAGAAGCCGATAGGCATTTCAAATATAGGTGCCGATAGGCATTCCAGATATGGTTGCCGATAGGCATTTCAAATATAGGTGCTGATAGGCATTTCAGATGTAGTTTCCGATAGGCATTTCAAAAATAGGTGTCGATGGGCATTTCAGATATAGGTGTCGATAGGCATTTCAGATATAGGTGTCGATAGGCATTTTAGATATAGGTGTCGATAGGCATTTCAGATAAAGGTGTCGATAGGCATTTCAGATATAGGTGTCGATAGGCATTTCAGATATAGGTGTCGATAGGCATTTCAGATATAGGTGTCGATAGGCATTTCAGATATAGGTGCCGATAGGCATTTCAGATATAGTTGCCGATTGGCATTTTAAAAATAGGTGCCGATAGGCATTTAAGATATAGAAGCCGATAGGCATTTCAAATATAGGTGCCGATAGGCATTCCAGATATGGTTGCCGATAGGCATTTCAAATATAGGTGCTGATAGGCATTTCAGATGTAGTCTCCGATAGGCATTTCAAAAATAGGTGTCGATAGGCATTTCAGATATAGGTGTCGATACGCATTTCAGATATAGGTGTCGATAGGCATTTCAGATATAGGTATCGATAGGCATTTCAGATAATATAGGTGTCGATAGGCATTTCAGATATAGGTGTCGATAGGCATTTCAGATATAGGTTTCGATAGGCATTTCAGATATAGGTGTCGAATGGCATTTCAGATATAGGTGTCGATAGGCATTTCAGATATAGGTGTCGATAGGCATTTCAGATATAGGTGCCGATAGGCATTTCAGATATAGTTGCCGATTGGCATTTTAAAAATAGGTGCCGATAGGCATTTCAGATATAGAAGCCGATAGGCATTTCAAATATAGGTGCCGATAGGCATTCCAGATATGGTTGCCGATAGGCATTTCAAATATAGGTGCTGATAGGCATTTCATATGTAGTTTCCGATAGGCATTTCAAAAATAGGTGTCGATAGGCATTTCAGATATTGGTGTCGATAGGCATTTCAGATATATGTGTCGATAGACATTTCAGATATAGGTGTCGATAGGCATTTCAGATATAGGTGTCGATAGGCATTTCAGATATAGGTGTCGATAGGCATTTCAGATATAGGTGTCGATAGGCATTTCAGATATAGGTGTCGATAGGCATTTCAGATATAGGTGCCGATAGGCATTTCAGATATAGTTGCCGATTGGCATTTTAAAAATAGGTGCCGATAGGCATTTCAGATATAGAAGCCGATAGGCATTTCAAATACAGGTGCCGATAGGCATTCCAGATATGGTTGCCGATAGGCATTTCAAATATAGGTGCTGATAGGCATTTCAGATGTAGTTTCCGATAGGCATTTCAAAAATAAGTGTCGATAGGCATTTCAGATATAGGTGTCGATAGGCATTTCAGATATAGGTGTCGATAGGCATTTCAGATATAGGTATCGATAGGCATTTCAGATATAGGTGTCGATAGGCATTTCAGATATAGGTGTCGATAGGCATTTCAGATATAGGTGTCCATAGGCATTTCAGATATAGGTGTCGATAGGCATTTCAGATATAGGTGTCGATAGGCATTTCAGATATAGGTGTCGATAGGCATTTCAGATATAGGTGTCGATAGGCATTTCAGATATAGGTGCCGATAGGCATTTCAGATATAGTTGCCGATTGGCATTTTAAAAATAGGTGCCGATAGGCATTTCAGATATAGAAGCCGATAGGCATTTCAAATATAGCTGCCGATAGGCATTCCAGATATGGTTTCCGATAGGCATTTCAAATATAGGTGCTGATAGACATTTCAGATGTAGTTTCCGATAGGCATTTCAAAAATAGGTGTCGATGGGCATTTCAGATATAGGTGTCGATAGGCATTTCAGATATAGGTGTCGATAGGCATTTCAGATATAGGTGCCAATAGGCATTTCAGATATAGGTGTCGATAGGCATTTCAGATATAGGTGTCGATAGGCATTTCAGATATAGGTGTCGATAGGCATTTCAGATATAGGTGTCGATAGGCATTTCAGATATAGGTGCCGATAGGCATTTCAGATATAGTTGCCGATTGGCATTTTAAAAATAGGTGCCGATAGGCATTTCAGATATAGAAGCCGATAGGCATTTCAAATATAGGTGCTGATAGGCATTCCAGATATGGTTGCCGATAGGCATTTCAAATATAGGTGCTGATAGGCATTTCAGATGTAGTTTCCGATAGGCATTTCAAAAATAGGTGTCGATAGGCATTTCAGATATAGGCGTCGATAGGCATTTCAGATATAGGTGTCGATAGGCATTTTAGATATAGGTGTCGATAGGCATTTCAGATATAGGTGTCGATATTCATTTCAGATATAGGTGTCGATAGGCATTTCAGATATAGGTGTCGATAGGCATTTCAGATATAGGTGTCGATAGGCATTTCAGATATAGGTGCCGATAGGCATTTCAGATATAGTTGCCGATTGGCATTTTAAAAATAGGTGCCGATAGGCATTTCAGATATAGAAGCCGATAGGCATTTCAAATATAGGTGCTGATAGGCATTCCAGATATGGTTGCCGATAGGCATTTCAAATATAGGTGCTGATAGGCATTTCAGATGTAGTCTCCGATAGGCATTTCAAAAATAGGTGTCGATAGGCATTTCAGATATAGGTGTCGATAGGCATTTCAGATATAGGTGTCGATAGGCATTTCAGATATAGGTGTCAATAGGCATTTCAGATATAGGTGTCGATAGGCATTTCAGATATAGGTGTCGATAGGCATTTCAGATATAGGTGTCGATAGGCATTTCAGATATAGGTGTCGAATGGCATTTCAGATATAGGTGTCGATAGGCATTTCAGATATAGGTGTCGATAGGCATTTCAGATATAGGTGCCGATAGGCATTTCAGATATAGTTGCCGATTGGCATTTTAAAAATAGGTGCCGATAGGCATTTCAGATATAGAAGCCGATAGGCATTTCAAATATAGGTGCCGATAGGCATTCCAGATATGGTTGCCGATAGGCATTTCAAATATAGGTGCTGATAGGCATTTCAGATGTAGTTTCCGATAGGCATTTCAGATATAGGTGTCGATAGGCATTTCAGATATAGGTGTCGATAGGCATTTCAGATATAGGTGCCGATAGGCATTTCAGATATAGTTGCCGATTGGCATTTTAAAAATAGGTGCCGATAGGCATTTCAGATATAGGTGCCGATAGGCATTTCAGATATAGTTGCCGATTGGCATTTTAAAAATAGGTGCCGATAGGCATTTCAGATATAGAAGCCGATAGGCATTTCAAATATAGGTGCCGATAGGCATTCCAGATATGGTTGCCGATAGGCATTTCAAATATAGGTGCTGATAGGCATTTCAGATGTAGTTTCCGATAGGCATTTCAAAAATAGGTGTCGATAGGCATTTCAGATATAGGTGTCGATAGGCATTTCAGATATAGGTGTCGCTAGGCATTTCAGATATAGGTGTCGATAGGCATTTCAGATATAGGTGACGATAGGCATTTCAGATATAGGTGTCGATAGGCATTTCAGATATAGGTGTCGATAGGCATTTCAGATATAGGTGTCGATAGGCATTTCAGATATAGGTGTCGATAGGCATTTCAGATATAGGTGACGATAGGCATTTCAGATATAGGTGTCGATAGGCATTTCAGATATAGGTGTCGATAGGCATTTCAGATATAGGTGCCGATAGGCATTTCAGATATAGTTGCCGATTGGCATTTTAAAAATAGGTGCCGATAGGCATTTTAGATATAGAAGCCGATAGGCATTTCAAATATAGGTGCCGATAGGCATTCCAGATATGGTTGCCCACAGGCATTTCAAATATAGGTGCTGATAGGCATTTCAGATGTAGTTTCCGATAGGCATTTCAAAAATAGGTGTCGATAGGCATTTCAGATATAGGTGTAGATAGGCATTTCAGATATAGGTGTCGATAGGCATTTCAGATATAGGTGTCGATAGGCATTTCAGATATAGGTGTCGATAGGCATTTCAGATATAGGTGTCGATAGGCATTTCAGATATAGGTGTCGATAGGCATTTCAGATATAGGTGTCGATAGGCATTTCAGATATAGGTGCCGATAGGCATTTCAGATATAGTTGCCGATTGGCATTTTAAAAATAGGTGCCGATAGGCATTTCAGATATAGAAGCCGATAGGCATTTCAAATATAGGTGCCGATAGGCATTCCAGATATGGTTGCCGATAGGCATTTCAAATATAGGTGCTGATAGGCATTTCAGATGTAGTTTCCGATTGGCATTTCAAAAATAGGTGTCGATAGGCATTTCAGATATAGGTGTCGAATGGCATTTCAGATATAGGTGTCGATAGGCATTTCAGATATAGGTGTCGATAGGCATTTCAGATATAGGTGTCGATAGGCATTTCAGATATAGGTGTCGATAGGCATTTCAGATATAGGTGTCGATAGGCATTTCAGATATAGGTGTCGATAGGCATTTCAGATATAGGTGTCGATAGGCATTTCAGATATAGGTGCCGATAGGCATTTCAGATATAGTTGCCGATTGGCATTTTAAAAATAGGTGCCGATAGGCATTTCAGATATAGAAGCCGATAGGCATTTCAAATATAGGTGCCGATAGGCATTCCAGATATGGTTGCCGATAGGCATTTCAAATATAGGTGCTGATAGGCATTTCAGATGTAGTTTCTGATAGGCATTTTAAAAATAGGTGTCGATAGGCATTTCAGATATAAGTGTCGATAGGCGTTTCAGATATAGGTGTCGATAGGCATTTCAGATATTGGTGACGATAGGCATTTCAGATATAGGTGTCGATAGGCATTTCAGATATAGGTGTCGATAGGCATTTCAGATATAGGTGTCGATAGGCATTTCAGATATAGGTGTCGATAGGCATTTCAGATATAGGTGCCGATAGGCATTTCAGATATAGTTGCCGATTGGCATTTTAAAAATAGGTGCCGATAGGCATTTCAGATATAGAAGCCGATAGGCATTTCAAATATAGGTGCCGATAGGCATTCCAGATATGGTTGCCGATAGGCATTTCAAATATAGGTGCTGATAGGCATTTCAGATGTAGTTTGCGATAGGCATTTCAGATATAGGTGTCGATAGGCATTTCAGATATAGGTGTCGATAGGCATTTCAGATATAGGTGCCGATAGGCATTTCAGATATAGTTGCCGATTGGCATTTTAAAAATAGGTGCCGATGGGCATTTCAGATATAGAAGCCAATAGGCATTTCAAATATAGGTGCCGATAGGCATTCCAGATATGGTTGCCGATAGGCATTTCAAATATAGGTGCTGATAGGCATTTCAGATGTAGTTTCCGATAGGCATTTCAAAAATAGGTGTCGATAGGCATTTCAGATATAGGTGTCGATAGGCATTTCAGATATAGGTGTCGATAGGCATTTCAGATATAGGTGTCGATAGGCATTTCAGATATAGGTGTCGATAGGCATTTCAGATATAGGTGTCGATAGGCATTTCAGATATAGGTGACGATAGGCATTTCAGATATAGGTGTCGATAGGCATTTCAGATATAGGTGTCGATAGGCATTTTAGATATAGGTGCCGATAGGCATTTCAGATATAGTTGCCGATTGGCATTTTAAAAATAGGTGCCGATAGGCATTTCAGATATCGAAGCCGATAGGCATTTCAAATATAGGTGCCGATAGGCATTCCAGATATGGTTGCCGATAGGCATTTCAAATATAGGTGCTGATAGGCATTTCAGATGTAGTCTCCGATAGGTATTTCAAAAATAGATGTCGATAGGCATTTCAGATATAGGTGTCGATAGGCATTTCAGATATAGGTGTCGATAGGCATTTCAGATATAGGTGTCGATAGGCATTTCAGATATAGGTGTCGATAGGCATTTCAGATATAGGTGTCGATAGGCATTTCAGATATAGGTGTCGATAGGCATTTCAGATATAGGTGTCGAATGGCATTTCAGATATAGGTGTCGATAGGCATTTCAGATATAGGTGTCGATAGGCATTTCAGATATAGGTGCCGATAGGCATTTCAGATATAGTTGCCGATTGGCATTTTAAAAATAGGTGCCGATAGGCATTTCAGATATAGAAGCCGATAGGCATTTCAAATATAGGTGCCGATAGGCATTTCAGATATGGTTGCCGATAGGCATTTCAAATATAGGTGCTGATAGGCATTTCAGATGTAGTTTCCGATAGGCATTTCAGATATAGGTGTCGATAGGCATTTCAGATATAGGTGTCGATAGGCATTTCAGATATAGGTGCCGATAGGCATTTCAGATATAGTTGCCGATTGGCATTTTAAAAATAGGTGCCGATAGGCATTTCAGATATAGAAGCCGATAGGCATTTCAAATATAGGTGCCGATAGGCATTCCAGATATGGTTGCCGATAGGCATTTCAAATATAGGTGCTGATAGGCATTTCAGATGTAGTTTCCGATAGGCATTTCAAAAATAGGTGTCGATAGGCATTTCAGATATAGGTGTCAATAGGCATTTCAGATATAGGTGTCGATAGGCATTTCAGATATAGGTGTCGATAGGCATTTCAGATATAGGGGTCGATAGGCATTTCAGATATAGGTGTCGATAGGCATTTCAGATATAGGTGACGATAGGCATTTCAGATATAGGTGTCGATAGGCATTTCAGATATAGGTGCCGATAGGCATTTCAGATATAGTTGCCGATTGGCATTTTAAAAATAGGTGCCGATAGGCATTTCAGATATAGAAGCCGATAGGCATTTCAAATATAGGTGCCGATAGGCATTCCAGATATGGTTGCCGATAGGCATTTCAAATATAGGTGCTGATAGGCATTTCAGATGTAGTTTTCGATAGGCATTTCAAAAATAGGTGTCGATAGGCATTTCAGATATAGGTGTCGATAGGCATTTCAGATATAGGTGTCGATAGGCATTTCAGATATAGGTGTCGATAGGCATTTCAGATATAGGTGTCGATAGGCATTTCAGATATAGGTGTCGATAGGCATTTCAGATATAGGTGTCGATAGGCATTTTAGATATAGGTGCCGATAGGCATTTCAGATATAGTTGCCGATTGGCATTTTAAAAATAGGTGCCGATAGGCATTTCAGATATAGAAGCCGATAGGCATTCCAAATATAGGTGCCGATAGGAATTCCAGATATAGTTGCCGATAGGCATTTCAAATATATGTGCTGATAGGCATTTCAGATGTAGTTTCCGATAGGCATTTCAAAAATAGGTGTCGATAGGCATTTCAGATATAGGTGTCGATAGGCATTTCAGATATAGGTGTCGATAGGCATTTCAGATATAGGTGTCCATAGGCATTTCAGATATAGGTGTCGATAGGCATTTCAGATATAGGTGTCGATAGGCATTTCAGATATAGGTGTCGATAGGCATTTCTGATATAGGTGTCGATAGGCATTTCAGATATAGGTGCCGATAGGCATTTCAGATATAGTTGCCGATTGGCATTTTAAAAATGGGTGCCGATAGGCATTTCAGATATAGAAGCCGATAGGCATTTCAAATATAGGTGCCGATAGGCATTCCAGATATGTTTGCCGATAGGCATTTCAAATATAGGTGCTGATAGGCATTTCAGATGTAGTTTCCGATAGGCATTTCAAAAATAGGTGTCGATGGGCATTTCAGATATAGGTGTCGATAGGCATTTCAGATATAGGTGTCGATAGGCATTTCAGATATAGGTGTCGATAGGCATTTCAGATATAGGTGTCGATAGGCATTTCAGATTAAGGTGTCGATAGTCATTTCAGATATAGCCCAAGTAACAATTTGATATTTTATAACTGTTGCAAGAACGTTTATACAACACTTTTTATAAAACAAGAATGTTGATATAAACATTTTAACAATGTTTACAAAACATCTATAGAACCAAAATGGGCACACTTTATAAAATAAATTAGCTCTATAATTTGTTGTATATTGACTACGAAAGCTATTATATAATAGTTTTATAAACGTATATAGAATCTTAATAAAAGTTATATAAAATAATTATGAAATAATTTTTTAGAAAACAGTTGTACAACTGAATTGTGTTTTATTTTTAAGACCTTTATAAAATAAAGTAACATATATATTGTAAAGTGAACTCTAATAAAAACACATTAACATTATGGCTTCCATGTCTGAATAATATAAACTATAACTATAGACAAATATCTAATTTGGCCAGTAGAAAGGTGAATTTGACATGCGACGAAAATTTTTATGTGCAATATATAGGGTATATGTGCTAAAATTTTGAAGCGCCATAAAAATATTAAATATTTCTTATATCAAAATAATAAAAAGTGAATATAAATAAATATTTTTTTATTTTTTTTCATTAAATGTGTATATAATTACAAAAAAAAAGTATCAGAATTAAATTTTTGTTAGCTAAAACAGGAAATTGATAAAAATGTCGTCTGTTGTTTGCAAATTCCAAAAATGTCGGAGAATACATTGTCTACATTAGCTCCAAAAAATGGCTGCGCTTTATAAAACATATTTATCTAGGCGGTGATAATTATAAAATAGATATGCTCTATATGCGACAGCACAACCGCAGAACTGATAAAATAAATCAATATAAGGCGAGCCTTACTTGAATAGTTTTGTTTTATAAAAATATTGATGGAAACATTTTCGTTCTAAAAAGTATTTTTTTGAGTTATAACTATTCGATAAGTGTTGTATAATAGCTTTGCATGATTCTATTATAAAATACTCGGATAAAGGCTATTGGCGCATTAAATAATGTTCTGTGCAGCAATACTGTGACAGAAAACAGCATTACAAAACTATTTTATTATTGTTCAGCTCAGCTTTTAAAAAAGTATTTTATAATTGTTTCTAAAGTAACCAAATGATCCTAGTGGTTGCCTTTATATAGCCACTATAAAACAATTTTGTTTCGACAGCAAAAATGTTGCATAAGAATTGTTGTATAAACGTTTACTGAACAGTAAAAATCTAACTCTCTTTAATATTTTATAATTTTGTTCTAAGAACATTCTTAGTACTATTTTATAAAACAATTTAGCTGCCGATGATAAAATACTCATCTTGATGACAGCAACAGAACAAAATAGCTTTTGGACGACAGTAATACAACACTAAAAAAACAGAACCGTTCTTTAATTTTAAAATTACAGAGCAACTTTGCTAGTTGGGAGGTGTCGATAGGCATTTCAGATATAGGTGTCGATAGGCATTTCAGATATAGGTGTCGATAGGCATTTCAGATATAGGTGCCGATAGGCATTTCAGATATAGTTGCCGATTGGCATTTTAAAAATAGGTGCCGATAGGCATTTCAGATATAGAAGCCGATAGGCATTTCAAATATAGGTGCTGATAGGCATTCCAGATATGGTTGCCGATAGGCATTTCAAATATAGGTGCTGATAGGCATTTCAGATGTAGTCTCCGATAGGCATTTCAAAAATAGGTGTCGATGGGCATTTCAGATATAGGTGTCGATAGGCATTTCAGATATAGGTGTCGATAGGCATTTCAGATATAGGTGTCGATAGGCATTTCAGATATAGGTGTCGATAGGCATTTCAGATATAGGTGTCGATAGGCATTTCAGATATAGGTGTCGATAGGCATTTCAGATATAGGTGTCGATAGGCATTTCAGATATAGGTGTCGAATGGCATTTCAGATAGAAATAGAAATAGAAATAGAAATAGAAATAGAAATAGAAAAATTCTTTATTTTGGCGAAGTCCAGCCAATGGCTGTTCTACTTAACCATCTTACATTTTTACATATAAACAATATGTGACATATACTTAGGTATATTTACAAATAATTATTATTATCATTATTATTAGATGCTCTCTGTAACAAAGTTTTTTTTTTTTTTTTTGGCAGATCATCAGAATAAATAAATAAATATATCAATATGAAAATATAATAATAATGTGTATTTATTGTTTCGACAATAATTCTGCTTTTAGTTTTAATTTAAAATTTTTATAAGATAGTTTTTGCAGGAGTATTTTGGAAATGGCATTATGCTGTTTTATAGCGTTATAAATAAAAGAACCCTGATATATTGTGCTATTACAGAATGGTAAATTTAATTGATTTTTATCTCTAATATTTCTAGTATGCAATGCTGTTCTTTTTTTGAATTTTTCAAATAAGTACTTTGGATTAGCAAAGTTAAGAATTTTAAACATAGTACAGCTTAAATGCAATGTACGCCTGGCTTCCATTTTAAGCCAACCGACTTCTTTCATTTTATTGGACACATGATCTCGTTTACGAATATTCACGGCGAAACGAAAGCAGGCATTTTGCATTTTTTGCAATTTTTGTTTATCTTCTTGGGAAATTCTACAACCATAAACAACATCGCAGTAGTTAAAACGAGATAAAATTAGGGACTCGCACAAAAGAAGTTTTGTTTTTAAGGGAAGCAAAAATTTATAAGGATACAATTGTCTGAGTTTACCGTAGGCATTTTTCAATACGGACTGTATATAAGGTTTAAAGGATAAATTATCATCAAGTGTTAGACCCAAGTTTTTTACTATAGGTGTCGATAGGCATTTCAGATATAGGTGTCGATAGGCATTTCAGATATAGGTGCCGATAGGCATTTCAGATATAGTTGCCGATTGGCATTTTAAAAATAGGTGCCGATAGGCATTTCAGATATAGAAGCCGATAGGCATTTCAAATATAGGTGCCGATAGGCATTCCAGATATGGTTGCCGATAGGCATTTCAAATATAGGTGCTGATAGGCATTTCAGATGTAGTTTCCGATAGGCATTTCAAAAATAGGTGTCGATAGGCATTTCAGATATAGATGTCGATAGGCATTTCAGATATAGGTGTCGATAGGCATTTCAGATATAGGTGTCGATAGGCATTTCAGATATAGGTGTCGATAGGCATTTCAGATATAGGTGTCGAATGGCATTTCAGATATAGGTGTCGATAGGCATTTCAGATATAGGTGTCGATAGGCATTTCAGATATAGGTGCCGATAGGCATTTCAGATATAGTTGCCGATTGGCATTTTAAAAATAGGTGCCGATAGGCATTTCAGATATAGAAGCCGATAGGCATTTCAAATATAGGTGCCGATAGGCATTCCAGATATAGTTGCCGATAGGCATTTCAAATATAGGTGCTGATAGGCATTTCAGATGTAGTTTCCGATAGGCATTTCAAAAATAGGTGTCGATAGGCATTTCAGATATAGGTGTCGATAGGCATTTCAGATATAGGTGTCGATAGGCATTTTAGATATAGGTGTCGATAGGCATTTCAGATAAAGGTGTCGATAGGCATTTCAGATATAGGTGTCGATAGGCATTTCAGATATAGGTGTCGATAGGCATTTCAGATATAGGTGTCGATAGGCATTTCAGATATAGGTGCCGATAGGCATTTCAGATATAGTTGCCGATTGGCATTTTAAAAATAAGTGCCGATAGGCATTTAAGATATAGAAGCCGATAGGCATTTCAAATATAGGTGCCGATAGGCATTCCAGATATGGTTGCCGATAGGCATTTCAAATATAGGTGCTGATAGGCATTTCAGATGTAGTCTCCGATAGGCATTTCAAAAATAGGTGTCGATAGGCATTTCAGATATAGGTGTCGATAGGCATTTCAGATATAGGTGTCGATAGGCATTTCAGATATAGGTGTCGATAGGCATTTCAGATATAGGTGTCGATAGGCATTTCAGATATAGGTGTCGATAGGCATTTCAGATATAGGTTTCGATAGGCATTTCAGATATAGGTGTCGAATGGCATTTCAGATATAGGTGTCGATAGGCATTTCAGATATAGGTGTCGATAGGCATTTCAGATATAGGTGCCGATAGGCATTTCAGATATAGTTGCCGATTGGCATTTTAAAAATAGGTGCCGATAGGCATTTCAGATATAGAAGCCGATAGGCATTTCAAATATAGGTGCCGATAGGCATTCCAGATATGGTTGCCGATAGGCATTTCAAATATAGGTGCTGATAGGCATTTCAGATGTAGTTTCCGATAGGCATTTCAAAAATAGGTGTCGATAGGCATTTCAGATATTGGTGTCGATAGGCATTTCAGATATAGGTGTCGATAGGCATTTCAGATATAGGTGTCGATAGGCATTTCAGATATAGGTGTCGATAGGCATTTCAGATATAGGTGTCGATAGGCATTTCAGATATAGGTGTCGATAGGCATTTCAGATATAGGTGCCGATAGGCATTTCAGATATAGTTGCCGATTGGCATTTTAAAAATAGGTGCCGATAGGCATTTCAGATATAGAAGCCGATAGGCATTTCAAATATAGGTGCCGATAGGCATTCCAGATATGGTTGCCGATAGGCATTTCAAATATAGGTGCTGATAGGCATTTCAGATGTAGTTTCCGATAGGCATTTCAAAAATAGGTGTTGATAGGCATTTCAGATATAGGTGTCGATAGGCATTTCAGATATAGGTGTCGATAGGCATTTCAGATATAGGTGTCGATAGGCATTTCAGATATAGGTGTCGATAGGCATTTCAGATATAGGTGTCGATAGGCATTTCAGATATAGGTGTCCATAGGCATTTCAGATATAGGTGTCGATAGGCATTTCAGATATAGGTGTCGATAGGCATTTCAGATATAGGTGTCGATAGGCATTTCAGATATAGTTGTCGATAGGCATTTCAGATATAGGTGCCGATAGGCATTTCAGATATAGTTGCCGATTGGCATTTTAAAAATAGGTGCCGATAGGCATTTCAGATATAGAAGCCGATAGGCATTTCAAATATAGGTGCCGATAGGCATTCCAGATATGGTTGCCGATAGGCATTTCAAATATAGGTGCTGATAGACATTTCAGATGTAGTTTCCGATAGGCATTTCAAAAATAGGTGTCGATGGGCATTTCAGATATAGGTGTCGATAGGCATTTCAGATATAGGTGTCGATAGGCATTTCAGATATAGGTGTCAATAGGCATTTCAGATATAGGTGTCGATAGGCATTTCAGATATAGGTGTCGATAGGCATTTCAGATATAGGTGTCGATAGGCATTTCAGATATAGGTGTCGATAGGCATTTCAGATATAGGTGCCGATAGGCATTTCAGATATAGTTGCCGATTGGCATTTTAAAAATAGGTGCCGATAGGCATTTCAGATATAGAAGCCGATAGGCATTTCAAATATAGGTGCTGATAGGCATTCCAGATATGGTTGCCGATAGGCATTTCAAATATAGGTGCTGATAGGCATTTCAGATGTAGTTTCCGATAGGCATTTCAAAAATAGGTGTCGATAGGCATTTCAGATATAGGTGTCGATAGGCATTTCAGATATAGGTGTCGATAGGCATTTCAGATATAGGTGTCGATAGGCATTTCAGATATAGGTGTCGATAGTCATTTCAGATATAGGTGTCGATAGGCATTTCAGATATAGGTGTCGATGGGCATTTCAGATATAGGTGTCGATAGGCATTTCAGATATAGGTGCCGATAGGCATTTCAGATATAGTTGCCGATTGGCATTTTAAAAATAGGTGCCGATAGGCATTTCAGATATAGAAGCCGATAGGCATTTCAAATATAGGTGCTGATAGGCATTCCAGATATGGTTGCCGATAGGCATTTCAAATATAGGTGCTGATAGGCATTTCAGATGTAGTCTCCGATAGGCATTTCAAAAATAGGTGTCGATAAGCATTTCAGATATAGGTGTCGATAGGCATTTCAGATATAGGTGTCGATAGGCATTTCAGATATAGGTGTCGATAGGCATTTCAGATATAGGTGTCGATAGGCATTTCAGATATAGGTGTCGATAGGCATTTCAGATATAGGTGTCGATAGGCATTTCAGATATAGGTGTCGAATGGCATTTCAGATATAGGTGTCGATAGGCATTTCAGATATAGGTGTCGATAGGCATTTCAGATATAGGTGCCGATAGGCATTTCAGATATAGTTGCCGATTGGCATTTTAAAAATAGGTGCCGATAGGCATTTCAGATATAGAAGCCGATAGGCATTTCAAATATAGGTGCCGATAGGCATTCCAGATATGGTTGCCGATAGGCATTTCAAATATAGGTGCTGATAGGCATTTCAGATGTAGTTTCCGATAGGCATTTCAGATATAGGTGTCGATAGGCATTTCAGATATAGGTGTCGATAGGCATTTCAGATATAGGTGCCGATAGGCATTTCAGATATAGTTGCCGATTGGCATTTTAAAAATAGGTGCCGATAGGCATTTCAGATATAGAAGCCGATAGGCATTTCAAATATAGGTGCCGATAGGCATTCCAGATATGGTTGCCGATAGGCATTTCAAATATAGGTGCTGATAGGCATTTCAGATGTAGTTTCCGATAGGCATTTCAAAAATAGGTGTCGATAGGCATTTCAGATATAGGTGTCGATAGGCATTTCAGATATAGGTGTCGATAGGCATTTCAGATATAGGTGTCGATAGGCATTTCAGATATAGGTGTCGATAGGCATTTCAGATATAGGTGTCGATAGGCATTTCAGATATAGGTGTCGATAGGCATTTTAGATATAGGTGCCGATAGGCATTTCAGATATAGTTGCCGATTGGCATTTTAAAAATAGGTGCCGATAGGCATTTCAGATATAGAAGCCGATAGGCATTCCAAATATAGGTGCCGATAGGAATTCCAGATATAGTTGCCGATAGGCATTTCAAATATAGGTGCTGATAGGCATTTTCAGATGTAGTTTCCGATAGGCATTTCAAAAATAGGTGTCGATAGGCATTTCAGATATAGGTGTCGATAGGCATTTCAGATATAGGTGTCGATAGGCATTTCAGATATAGGTGTCAATAGGCATTTCAGATATAGGTGTCGATAGGCACTTCAGATATAGGTGTCGATAGGAATTTCAGATATAGGTGTCGATAGGCATTTCAGATATAGGTGTCGATAGGCATTTCAGATATAGGTGTCGATAGGCATTTCAGATATATGTGCCGATAGGCATTTCAGATATAGTTGCCGATTGGCATTTTAAAAATAGGCGCCGATAGGCATTTCAGATATAGAAGCCGATAGGCATTTCAAATATAGGTGCCGATAGGCATTCCAGATATGGTTGCCGATAGGCATTTCAAATATAGGTGCTGATAGGCATTTCAGATGTAGTTTCCGATAGGCATTTCAAAAATAGGTGTCGATGGGCATTTCAGATATAGGTGTCGATAGGCATTTCAGATATAGGTGTCGATAGGCATTTCAGATATAGGTGTCAATAGGCATTTCAGATATAGGTGTCGATAGGCATTTCAGATATAGGTGTCGATAGGCATTTCAGATATAGGTGTCGATAGGCATTTCAGATATAGGTGTCGATAGGCATTTCAGATATAGGTGCCGATAGGCATTTCAGATATAGTTGCCGATTGGCATTTTAAAAATAGGTGCCGATAGGCATTTCAGATATAGAAGCCGATAGGTATTTCAAATATAGGTGCTGATAGGCATTCCAGATATGGTTGCCGATAGGCATTTCAAATATAGGTGCTGATAGGCATTTTAGATGTAGTTTCCGATAGGCATTTCAAAAATAGGTGTCGATAGGCATTTCAGATATAGGTGTCGATAGGCATTTTAGATATAGGTGTCGATAGGCATTTCAGATAAAGGTGTCGATAGGCATTTCAGATATAGGTGTCGATAGGCATTTCAGATATAGGTGTCGATAGGCATTTCAGATATAGGTGTCGATAGGCATTTCAGATATAGGTGCCGATAGGCATTTCAGATATAGTTGCCGATTGGCATTTTAAAAATAGGTGCCGATAGGCATTTAAGATATAGAAGCCGATAGGCATTTCAAATATAGGTGCCGATAGGCATTCCAGATATGGTTGCCGATAGGCATTTCAAATATAGGTGCTGATAGGCATTTCAGATGTAGTCTCCGATAGGCATTTAAAAAATAGGTGTCGATAGGCATTTCAGATATAGGTGTCGATAGGCATTTCAGATATAGGTGTCGATAGGCATTTCAGATATAGGTGTCGATAGGCATTTCAGATATAGGTGTCGATAGGCATTTCAGATATAGGTGTCGATAGGCATTTCAGATATAGGTGTCGATAGGCATTTCAGATATAGGTGTCGAATGGCATTTCAGATATAGGTGTCGATAGGCATTTCAGATATAGGTGTCGATAGGCATTTCAGATATAGGTGCCGATAGGCATTTCAGATATAGTTGCCGATTGGCATTTTAAAAATAGGTGCCGATAGGCATTTCAGATATAGAAGCCGATAGGCATTTCAAATATAGGTGCCGATAGGCATCCCAGATATGGTTGCCGATAGGCATTTCAAATATAGGTGCTGATAGGCATTTCAGATGTAGTTTCCGATAGGCATTTCAAAAATAGGTGTCGATAGGCATTTCAGATATTGGTGTCGATAGGCATTTCAGATATAGGTGTCGATAGGCATTTCAGATATAGGTGTCGATAGGCATTTCAGATATAGGTGTCGATAGGCATTTCAGATATAGGTGTCGATAGGCATTTCAGATATAGGTGTCGATAGGCATTTCAGATATAGGTGTCGATAGGCATTTCAGATATAGGTGTCGATAGGCATTTCAGATATAGGTGTCGATAGGCATTTCAGATATAGGTGTCGAATGGCATTTCAGATATAGGTGTCGATAGGCATTTCAGATATAGGTGTCGATAGGCATTTCAGATATAGGTGCCGATAGGCATT
Source organism: Venustoraphidia nigricollis (assembly GCA_034508555.1). Lineage (NCBI taxonomy): Eukaryota > Metazoa > Arthropoda > Insecta > Raphidioptera > Raphidiidae > Venustoraphidia > Venustoraphidia nigricollis. The sequence continues at coordinate 697 of JAVRKA010001207.1, read as the reverse complement.
TCAGATATAGTTGCCGATTGGCATTTTAAAAATAGGTGCCGATAGGCATTTCAGATATAGAAGCCGATAGGCATTCCAAATATAGGTGCCGATAGGAATTCCAGATATAGTTGCCGATAGGCATTTCAAATATAGGTGCTGATAGGCATTTCAGATGTAGTTTCCGATAGGCATTTCAGATATAGGTGTCGATAGGCATTTCAGATATAGGTGTCGATAGGCATTTCAGATATAGGTGCCGATAGGCATTTCAGATATAGTTGCCGATTGGCATTTTAAAAATAGGTGCCGATAGGCATTTCAGATATAGAAGCCGATAGGCATTTCAAATATAGGTGCCGATAGGCATTCCAGATATGGTTGCCGATAGGCATTTCAAATATAGGTGCTGATAGGCATTTCAGATGTAGTTTCCGATAGGCATTTCAAAAATAGGTGTCGATAGGCATTTCAGATATAGGTGTCGATAGGCATTTCAGATATAGGTGTCGATAGGCATTTCAGATATAGGTGTCGATAGGCATTTCAGATATAGGTGTCGATAGGCATTTCAGATATAGGTGTCGATAGGCATTTCAGATATAGGTGTCGATAGGCATTTTAGATATAGGTGCCGATAGGCATTTCAGATATAGTTGCCGATTGGCATTTTAAAAATAGGTGCCGATAGGCATTTCAGATATAGAAGCCGATAGGC
>JAVRKA010001206.1:0-21009 GCA_034508555.1 Venustoraphidia nigricollis | reverse complement strand
CCGTTTTAATGCTTAGCCTAAATTTTACACAACTGAAGAAAAAATCGCCAACATTTCAAATTTAAACAATGTATTAGCTAAACAGTTCTACAATAATTGTTAAAATGTGAACAATAGTAAAGCTTAAAAGTTATTTGTGCTTTGCTGAATTTAATTAAAAATAAAAGGAATGTTAGTTAAAATAATATAATTTTGTATTTGCATGTCAACATTAGAAAAATTCAAAAGTATAATGTCGATGAATTAAATAAACAGTAAATATATTTAAATATAAATAATGTTTATATTATGAATATTAAATTCAGCAATGTGTTTTTCGTATGCATTACATTGTGATGTTAAAAATAACACAGGGAACTGTTTTAAGTTTTGCCGGACTAACACAAAGTTTCACTTCTCGTTGGAAAATACAATTCCGTTAAAAATCATCATATTAATATTAGATACAATTATTCCGCCTCTCATTTCTTTGTTACAAAACGTTAGAAAATATGTCGTTGTTATCATAATTTCTATACAGTTCTTTTTACAAAAAAAAATGTCTATTAAAGCACAACTTCAATATTTTCATTTTATATCTGTAAAAAATATCACAAAAAATTAGTTATCATTATTGAATTTATCACAAATAATTAAAAAATAATTTAATATTAATATACTATATAAAGTTCTTATATGACATCACTAATTTATTAATTTTTATATCAATTTCATATATACTTTTATAAATAAAGATCATAAAGATGAAAATCGTTTTCATAAAGTTTGCTCTCACACACCGTCCTTGTGATTTTAAGCCCCCATTGTATAATATACATTACAAAAAAGATATATAAAATAAAAATATAATAAATTAAATTAAAAAAAAAATACACAAATTATACAGAAAATATAGTTGCTATTGTACAATTTTATTGTCAATAATTGTAGAAACGAATAAATATAAAAATTGTCACATTCTAAAAACTGCGTATTTGTTAAAAAGATAATCTGAATTTACAATGATTTATTTTTTAATTATCAGTACTGACGTAAGTAACATTTTCCTAAAATTTCAGCCCTTAATAATCAACCCTCGAGGGGTGAAAATTAATTTAAAAAAAATCGAAAAAAATTAATATTTTTTGAACGGGTTAACCGATTGGGATGAACTTTGTATATGTTTTAGATGTCACTGAGACACAGTACATAAATTATATAAAATTAACCTTAGAAAAAAAATTATTTAATTTTTCAAAAAATTTTTTCATCTATTTTGAATTTTGGTACAATCACCAAAATTTTTTTGTAACTTTTTAACGTAGTTTTTTGTAACATATATTTTTTCTAGATTTTTTTTCCAGCTGCGTGACACCCAAAAAAAAATAAAATGTTAATTTTTATTTTTTTTTTATAGGTTATGTTTATTGTACAGTCACCAAAATTTTTAAGTGACTTTCTGATATAGGTTTTCATAATATATATTTTTTTTGGAATTTTTTTCCAGCTGCGTGATACCTAAAAAAATAAGGTGTCAATTTTTATTTTTTTTTGCAGGTTATGTTTACTGTACAATCACCAAAATTTTTGAGTGACTTTCTGGTATAGTTTTTCATAATATATATTTTTTTCAGATTTTATTTCCAGTTGCGTGACATCTAAAAAAATAAAATGTCAGACAAAAGAAAACATCACTATGTAAACCCTTTACAGTTTCAAGTTTGCACCACTAATGGGTATGTTACTGATATGCTGGGACCATATCCAGCTAATATGAATGATGCTGAGATTTTGCGAAGTGTTGTCGAGCAGTCTAATGGTTTATGGGACTTGATGCAGAAAGATGATTTTTGTATTTCGGATCGCGGGTTTCGTGATATCAAAAAAGATCTTGAAGAGAAAGGATACCAAGTACTTATGCCAGCTTTGAAAGGGTTTCAAAAACAACTAATATTCTCAAGACTCTATAATGATTCACGTTTCGTACCGAAACTATGTTGGGTTTCTGCACCAAGTCCCATAAACCATTAGGTTGCTCGACAACACTTCGCAAAATCTCAGCATCATTCATATTAGCTGGATATGGTCCCAGCATATCAGTAACATACCCATTAGTGGTGCAAACTTGAAACTGTAAAGGGTTTACATAGTGACGATTTTATTTTTTTAGGTGTCGCGCAACTGGAAATAAAATCTGAAAAAAATATATATTATGAAAAACTATATCAGAAAGTCACTCAAAAATTTTGGTGATTTTACAGTAAACATAACCTGTAAAAAAAAATAAAAATTGACACCTTATTTTTTTAGGTATCACGCAGCTGGAAAAAAATTCCAGAAAAATATATATTATGAAAACCTATATCAGAAAGTCACTTAAAAATTTTGGTGACTGTACAATAAACATAACCTATAAAAAAAATAAAAATTAACATTTTATTTTTTTTAGGTGTCACGCAGCTGGAAAAAAAATCTAGAAAAAATATATGTTATAAAAAACTACGTTAAAAAGTTACAAAAAAATTTTGGTGATTGTACCAAAATTCAAAATAGATGAAAAAATTTTTTGAAAAATTAAATAATTTTTTTTCTGAGGTTGATTTTATTTTTGAGTACTGCTGATTTTTTATGTAATGTGTCTCAGTGACATCTAAAACATATATAAATATCATCCCAATCGGTTAACCCGTTCAAAAGTTATTAATTTTTTTCGATTTTTTTTGTATTAATTTTCACCCCTCGGGGGTTCATTATTAAGGGCTGAAATTTTAGGAGAATGTTAGTTATTAACATAGTAAATGAAATTTCGCGTTATGCTTTCGCAAGCTTTCACTATTTTTGTACACTTTCTTGCAAATGGAGCAAGAAAGTGGGCTGGCATCTTCAGCGTGTATTGTTTTCTCGTGTGTTTTGAGATGGTCACGTCTTGAAAATTTTTTTAAGCACACTAGGCACTGAAAACCCGTTTCGACGCCTTTGTCCTCCTGTTTTCCTGAAGATAAAAACATACGAATAATTTGCAAGTTTTCCTCTTGCGTCGCTCGACACAGCTGTCACAGTTTATGGCCACATAAACGTTTCGTCGACGTTTTCAAGTTCACCGGTCATATTTTGTTTTTATTTATGACATGCGCAATAAGATATTCCGCGCCAGAACGTGTTGATTAACGATGCAAATAAATTTCATTTTTCTACTTCTAAGGCTATAAACTGTGACACATCAAGTGTTCATATATTGTAGGAACAGTGAAACTATCAAAGCGTTTGACTAAAATTAACTTCCAACGGGTTTGACCTTCACATGTTTTAAAAGTATTATGTGATTCATTGATTGTTCTAGGGAACGAGCGTGTTTTGTAAGGCGTTCTTCGTATTCACAAGGTTTTTACCTTAGTGAGGGGACAATATTTCGAAAAATATTTATTGTACTATTGTAACAAGAAGAAGAAATAAAATTTTTTATTATTATTCCTTGATTCGAAAAATATATAAAGTCTATTTCTAGGCTTCGGTACCTCTAGATGAAAAAAATAAAACGAAACTATTATACGATCAGTTTGTTGTGTTTTTCTCAGAAACGGTTAGAGGTATCTAGTTAAAATTAATATCAAATACTAAGGTCTATAACCCCAGAGTCCTGTAAAAAATTCAAGTTTCTTACTCAATGTCATAAAAACCTACCGTCTTTAAAAAATCGCGTATTTTGATATATTAAAATCTACACTTTGATCCAGAATCCTGAAATTTGGCACGAAGGTAGGCCTTGTAGCGCAAGTAAAGGAAAAAATGTCTATTGTTATGTGATATTATTACGTGACAAACTTGATTTTTATTAAGTTGTGCCCATCTTTATTTCTCTATGAAAGATGGACTGGACATCAAATACATGCGTCTCTATATCTTACGCCCAAATAGCTGTATTTTTAGTCTCTTAGTAAATTAGTTTAACACTTTGATAGCCACTGCATAAAAATTAACGAATAAAATTAAAAATATTCTTACAGTTTCATCCGTAAATGCAGGCAGCCAAATACAAAAAAAACACATATGATAAAATTATATTCAAGTTTTGAATCTATTAATATTCAACAAAATTTCAAATTTAATTAAATACTCAGAAAATCGATTAGTATTTTTTCAAATCGTTTGAATCACTAGTTAGTAATTCTTTCTGTAATCTTAACAGCCACTATCATTTATCAAAATACGATCGAATGTCAATTCCCTATCAAGTCTGCATTCAGCACTCGTAGTTGGCAACACTTAATTTGTTAGTATGATCTAGTATGTTTATGACGTCATAACAACGTATGTATCAACTTTGAGCGCTAAAAAAATGTATACACCTTCGTATTACGAATGATTAGTGACTTTTTAACCCATCAACTCAATACATGTACAGATATGTGAGGTTATGTTGTCGTATCGACATGATATTGTTTTTTGAAACCCATTTGCTAAAAAAAAAAAAATCGAAGATATAGTCAGAATATGCTGTGTCAAGCAAGGTTACAAGAAACTAAGGTTGGGCGCGTTAGCACTGTTGAAGCCTTGACTACGTGAGACGCGAGAGAGGGCGGGGGAAGTAGGCTTGTGGAGACTTCTTCTAAACAATTAGGATAAACATACTTGAATAACCAAGCCATGGACATCAGTGACGAAAGCAATCGACTTAACCAATCACAGACGTGATCATGTACGTCCAGCCTTTTAGTATTCTAGTAACCTTGTCATACTAGAACATACTAAAGTGAAAGGCGTTCCCGTGTTTTTTATTTTGTTTCTTAGAAATACAAATACATTATCTTGCTAACGTTAAACACAGATTTGGTCGACGAAAACTTGATTCCCAAAAAAAAAAATATATATTTTGCTGAAAAAAGACAATGCTTTATCACCAACACCAACCATGTAAAAACTACTCTAGATATTACACAGACTTAAAAATGCAGAATTACTTTTCTAAAAAAATATCGTAAAAAGTTTGATGAGTAAAAAAAAAAAAACCCGGGTCGCAGTGCCAAAACCCTGCCGACAATATAGTGTATTTGCTGATACAGGCCTTGTGGCTTTATTATGTGAACTTAAGGTGATTGTTGGGCAAAATAGAAAAATGAACTCCTTAATACACCCCTTATAATTACATTTTTTTCTTAGCTACGTTATTATTGTCGATCGAACGTCTACACCAAAATTAAAAACACCTTTCAGTAAATAACTCACTATCTGCAAACTAGTGTTTTCAGAAAATTTGAAAATCCGGTCCTGTCGGGCCGATTTTATTAAAATTTTAGGAGCACTTTTTAATTGCTATTAAAGGGTTAAATTTCAATTTTGAAACGATTCTGAGAATTTTTAGGTATTTTTGGGCCCAAAAACTTTTTTCAACCCCTAAAAACCACCCTTAAAATGACCCGATTGGGCCTATTTTAAATAGGCTTCGTGCGGTGTTGGATTCCAATATGTGTGCCAAATTTCGTTAAAATAAATTAACTCCTTCGAAAGTTATTGCCCGTACACATATATACCTATATATATATATATATATATATATATATATATATATATATATATATATATAAAAATTTTCAAAAATGGCGCCAAAGTGTTTAGGAGGTTATGAAACGTCGAGAAATTTTGGTCCGACCCCTAGGTCCCGCCATCCGACCGATGCCAATAGTGTATGTTGCCATATGAATAACTGAAAATATTAAATTTTCGTCCAAAAATAATTATAAATCTTACCTTGCTGAACATCTAAACCTGCTCGTTCCAACATAAGTTGGCAGGTTACATAATCAAAATAAAAATTTTGCACTGATCAACATATATTTATTTCTTCCGTATTTATAGTAAACGTTCAAAATATGTATTTAATTGTTTGGTAAAAATACTTACCATCAGCTAATGATAAGGCCGACTTATCACTTATTCTTCTACGAATAGGTCCGCCTATATTTTGTGTGGGAGACTGCAAAACCGGGGATCGAACAGCCGATACTAATGTTGACATCGAAACGGGCGTTTGTGGCATTGCGTTCGAAACCGGACTTGTAACAAAACCAGCGGCCTGACCTTGAACTAGAGGACCAAGAGCCGATGGCATTTTTTGGCTGGACATCGGAGGAGGACCCGTTACTGCCGACGTTTCGACACTTTTAAGCGATTCTGCTGAGCTAATCTGTTTCATATGAAGATGATGCATCATTGCTTGAAGGCGATCTTTTTCTTTTTGTAGTTGCAATTCAAGTTGGGATACCACTTGCATTTGGACACGCGCCTGAGCTGTTGATCGATCATCTAACGAATGTTCGCTGTTTAAATGTCTAAAAAGATTATCGATAATTGTACTCCTTGTGAATTATCCTCCTAATTATTTAAATCGAAACTCTAGTCCGAATAAAAAAAAAACGGTCAAGTGCAAATGTAACTCTCGCAACGAGGGTTCGGCACTACTAACAAACAAATAAATGAACCTATAATATTCACAATAATAAAAAAATTACATTTATCATCGTTTATTATTAGTTTCCAAAAAACAGCAGCTATTTATTTAAATTATAACATATTTAGAAGGTTCGTTTTCGGAATGCGTTTGAGGAATATCTCAATAACTATTAACATAATATAAATTTCGGAAATAATAGTTTTTAGATTCTTAAGAAAATTCCTTCGAAATGATACCCTAATTGACCGAATACAAAAACATTGATTTAAACTTTGGGACCCCAAAATTCACGAGAAAATATTGTTAGGAGTGAACTATTGGAATATATATGAATTAATATGCCTTTCAGGTTGACATCTTTATTCGACTAACACCGAATTACCGACTGATAAATGAAAGATCTTGTCAAGGTTCCGTTTTTTCTTTTGAAGCACGGAACCCTAAAAGACATCTATAAAAAACTTTTCCGTAGCTAATTTCAATGTAAGTTAATTTGAACAGAACTACAAGGTAACTGACAAATAAAATTAAGTTAACAATTTATGCATAATTCTTTTATAACATTAAGATTTCGAAACATGAAACAAGAGAACGTTATTTGTTGCGATGGAATATTAGATAAAATATTCTTTTAGTTTGAAAAGGATGATTATATTTTGTATAATAATTAATTAATAGTCAAAAGAGCGTGAAAATAATTTCACTGGCATAACACGGCGGTCGCTACTAAGGACTTTTAAACGAAGTCGCTGTTGCAGAAGGCGAACTTTTGAAGTATCCGTTTGACTTTGATATACAGGCTGATTAACACCAGTAGACAAAAAATGAATGTAAAAATAACCTTTTTTTCGTCTTTATTTTGGAAATAATGAGATTCAAGCTATTGAAAGATGGACATATATTAAATTTTCATAAAAAAGTGTGCGTGCAAACTTTACGCGCGGTTGAAGTAAAACATGTGAACAATACATACACTGTTAGATTTACACTAATTTCCAATAAATTTTTATGGCTTATTTTTAACTTAATGGACAAAAATTAAATAAGATCAGAAAACTATATTCATTGATATCTCGAAAACAAAGACCGATCGGAAAAAAATATTTACATTTCATGTTCATAATCCCAAACATAAATTTTCATTTGTCTATTTGTGGAAATCACCTTGTATTTGATACATTAAAATACGGAGTAATCTGCTACAAATATAAATACTTTTTGCTATTAGAAAAAAATCGACTTAGTAATTATAGTTATTTAATTTTAAATAGTTTTAAAAACGATTGTTAATATTGTTCCTTTGTTATCGATATTTCAGTAGTTCATAGACCAATATGTGCTAATCTTCAAATGCTCTGTTCTCGCCAGCAATAAGTATTACCCTTCCAACTACGAAGAATAAAGAAATCAAACCTTATAAGCGGCTTTTAAAAATTTAAGCTGGACATTTTTTGGCTTAACCATATAAAAAGTTCATAAGTATTTTTCTTAAACCGCTGTGTAACTGAATTTAATAAAGTTTAAAAATAACCTTATCGACAGTGGCGCAGGTTTTTTTAATCGTCATTTTTTCGAAGAAAAATAATTCTAACGATCTCAATTTTTGCGGTTACTGCAAACTGAAATAGAGAAACACGTATCGCAAATGTATGAAAAATGAAAAAGATAAAGAATTACTGACGGACCTATTTTATCTCTGTTTGTAGAAATGACAATTCTCAATCAATAAATCAATACTTACTTTATAAATGAGGGTAAATCGTCGCAGATAAGTTCACAGCCGAGCCATTTGCAAACGCCATGACCATATAAAAGGTGCATTTTTTCAGGTGAAGTACCACCGTCGACAGATTTGTCGTCGGGTATATTTCCACCAAGCTCCTCCTTACATCGACTTCCCCCAGATCTATCCAGTGCTATCGAATTTAGCAGACCTAACAATAATGAATCGAAATAATATCCTAAATTATTATAAATATATTTTGAGATTCTTAATTGTTTAATTTAGATGAGCACACATCATTTATACTAAAAAAAAAACAGAGATGGTGTAAGGGCTTTCTATTTACACTGAAAATAATTTTACAAACCATTAATGTCTGCAAGAGATCGTTGATTTATGGGATGCAATGATTCTCCACCGTGAGATTCTTTCCATGGACTAAGGACATCCCGAGGAACTAAACCTTTAAAAAAAGAAACCGCGCTGTATTGTTTTGAAACAAAAAATAATGAGTGTTTTCTTGCTACATTAAAAAAAAAAGTTAAATTTTAGTCAACGAATAATAAACCTTCGTTTACTGGGCAATAGAAAAATAGCAAGAATGTAATTAGTTTGCTTTGAAAAAATAAAAACAAACTTGAGGCAGTCGTTCAATCGCCGGCTCAGATGATGACATCCGTAACTGGAGTGTTGAGGTAAAAATATAAGGAACAGAATTTAGGATTTTTAGGATTATCGATCGAATGGTTGTGACGGGAAATATGGACGGGCAACTGCCAAAAGTTCATTTTCTGAAATATACTTCCTTATGCCGCTGGTGGAATTTCGTTATTTCGACTTGGGTAGTTCGCCGTATGGTGTCTTCCGAAACTAATCCGATTTGACTGAATCAAAACAGCAGACAAAAGTAAGTTATCAAAGATTTATTTTAACTAATTAATGACAATTGCCCAGTAAGGTCTATTACACAACAAAATAAAGGAGGGACACTCTAGTTTTAGATGTACATAGATGCAGATGTTTCAGATGTCTTCGCTATGTTGATTCAAAATTATTTTAAAAAATTCATTTTCAATTCTTTCAATGCATCAAAATTTAAATTTAAATTAAAATGAAGAAATATTTAGTGTGCATTTACTTTTATTTATTAGTGAACCAAATTATTAAATCATTTCTCGATTTGTAACTTTCAAAAAACGTTACTCAAAAACATGCATTAGTTAATTAACATCAATGAATTCATATTTTTTACTCAAAAACTAGAAAATACATGTATTTAGAAAAAAAACAACATTCTGAGACTGGCGATTCTGCGTTGATTCAAAGTAATCCAGTGAGCAAAGGAGATGCGCAGTTGATTATATTTTCTGACGTCGTCAAAGAAGAATGTGTTAGATCTTCCTACCTGCACCTTGTGCTTGAGCTTGAGCTTGTGCTAATATGATAGGTGGAAGTTCACCCTGATGAACAACATACTGTCGTTGTGCCATCTGCAATTGTTGTAGTAACTGCTGTTGCTGAATCACTAACTGTTGTAAAGGCGCCGATGCTTTTTTCTTATCACCTGACTGTATAATGTGCCTTTGTTGCATTAGATTCAACTGGAATATCTGAAACTGGATCGTATATAATTCGAAACACTGAATTTACACACTGAACTGTCGAGCGTTCATTTACACTACACTTCTAAGATTTATAATTAGTTGGAATAAAACAATGATAATTTATGAATAACTCACGACGCTTCTTAAAACGTGTCTAGGATGCTTAGCAACGTTAATATATTTTAATTTTTACTGCAACTCAAAGGTACATAAGTAGTTAAAATAAAGCACAATGCTAATAATTTTATACTGAAACAACGCGAAAGATATTCACAGCTAAAAATATACTGTTCACAAAGGAAATCACTCGACCACGTTTTATCAATGTCTAAACACGTCTGTCCAAAATGTACAGAAACGTGTTTAGACATTTATAGTATAAAATATAAATCATTACGTCAGATTATAAAAATCGACACAGTAGTGATGCCACCTATTATTTAAAGTTCTGTAATAAAATAAAAACCCGGGTCGCAGTGCCAAAACCCTGCCGACAATATAGTGTATTTGCTAATACAGGCAGTATGGCTTTATTATGCGAATTTAACTTGGTTTTTGGGCAAAATAAAAAATTTTACTCCTTAATACACCCCTTAAAATAACATGTTTTTTTTTAATTGCAATATTATTATCAATCGAACCTCTATACCGAGTTATATACACCTTTCAGTAAATAATTCACTATCTGCAAACTAGTCATTCGTAAATTTTTTAAATCCGGTCCTGTAGAGCCGATTTTATTAAAATTTTGGGGGCACTTTTTAATTGCTACTAAAGGGTTAAATTTCAATTTTGAAACGATTCTGAGATTTTTTTCTGTATTTTGGGGCCCAAAAACTTTTTTTAACCCCTAAAAGCTACCCTTAAATTGATCCGATTCGGCCCATTTTAAATAGGCTTCGTGCGGTGATGGATTTCAATATGTGTGCCAAATTTCGTTAAAATGAATTAACTCCTTCGAAAGTTATAGCCCGCACATATATATATATATATATATACCTATATACAGGGTGACTCAAACTTTTCCTCTTTATAATATTGATTGATATCCAAAAATTACAGTATCTCGTTCATTTATAAAAACAACTACAAATACATAAACGTTCCAATTACGTTGTGATAACATTTTTATTTAAAGAAATTTAAAAAAAAAATAACAATAAAAAAACGCAAAGCTTGTTGAGCTGTGCAGATTTTTTTTGTCAACTTGAATAATATTATTTTGCACTTGTTGTAAGGCCACGCTCAACAAGTATATGATGTTAGTAAAGAACAGCATGAGCTCCATGCATGCGATATGCTCTTTCTGTTCTTTATTAATATCGGGAAGTGTTGCAACGATTATAACACAAGAGCTAGCGATTAAATAAACCTCATTTAAACGGTCACGAAAATATGTGGGCAGGGATCTGCAATTCCGAGGAGGCCTGGTGTATTTTTGACAGGGCAAAATAAAGTTAATGACAGAGTAGGATAACCTTATGTGAGCCCGCGAGTGCTAAGAGAGCACGTATATCGAAAGTTAAGCTTTATCCAAATTGGCTCTCACACCGGCGTTGTACCAAATCTTCTTGGTTTGCGGGCTTGTAACATCGATATTTCTACCGGATGTTTCATCTACAACTGCGGTATCAAAGACGGTGTCGGCTCACAGGTAAGGAGGACCCTTCGCGCGCTACTACACCGTCTTTGAAAACGTCTTCCGCAATTATAAACGAAACGTCCGGTAGAAATACCAATGGACTACTGTCTACAAGTCCGGAAACTAAGAAAATTTGAAGTCAAGCAGTGTTCGAAAACAATTATAAACATAGAAATTTTTTTTTTGTAAAAATAAAGACAAACAGTTTCAAAGTTTCATTTTTTTAAAGCAAACTATCCGTAGAAAATGACCCTTTGTTGCATTCATTGCTTGTTTCTGTTCAAAATAAATTGGACCCTCGAATTTAACTTTATTTTAATCTGTTATAGGCACAAACGCACACCCAGTAGCACTTAATTGGTACTGTGTGTGTGTGTGTGTGTGAGAGAGAGAGAGAGAGAGAGAGAGAGAGAGAGAGAGAGAGAGAGAGAGTAGATTATAGACAATCAACAGCTGAGATCAGAGAGTGGGCATTTTCAGCTTAGCAGATGTACATTGTACAAATCTCCTTCCTACGTGTTTTGCGTGCCTGTTCAAAAGTACATTAAATCTGTTACCAGCTTTCTGGCTATTCGACTGTAATCTGTGAAGGGACAAATAGTTTATCTCGCGACGTCTGAATTGTGAACCGACGAGCGGCGTCGACGTCGCGTGCGAAGCGTCGCTCTGCATTAATACAGGGAACGCTAACAGTTCGCTGCGTGCCGACGACCACACTTTACTGGATTACCAACTTATAGAAACTGACAAAGCAGACATTACTTGAATTTCTATATTCCCTCTCTCTCTAAAATTAAATAAATAGTTGGAATTTGATATATGTCGAATCAGCCATTTTTCATAAATATCTCATATAGTAATACTAATACTTTGTAAAATGTAATGTGCTTATGGTTTAAACTTTAAAGTTCTGTCACCAGATTTCCTATAATTTTATATTTTATATATATTATATATATATTTTATATATATTGCTGATAGATAGTTGTCCATACGATTGCCGCGTGCAATTCTAGGACAAAACAGTATTTTTATTTAATTTAATTTAATTTTATTTAATATTTTTATGTCTGACGCTATTACACCTCTTGGTTTCTAATAAAGTAATCATTCTATTCTATTCTATTCTATTAAATTTTAATACCATCATAGCGCAGCTTTGACAAGTGACAAAAGCACTGTATCGAGAATAAAAATAGCAGTACTGCGTTTGTTCGTATGTTTCCCATTATTTAAAAAACATATTCGTTTCAAAAATATTAGAAAAAAATTGCTCTTGTTGACATTTTGTCAAGTGTCGGTATTTTTTTGCTGAAATATAAATAATATTTGGAATATGCCTTAGATTGTGAGATTTAATAATAATATTAATATTATTATTCATAATTTTATTAAGTTTAAAAATTATCAGGAAATTGGACAAAATAAAAATGTACAATCAATTCAGCGACGTTTCGTTTTTTTTATTAAAACTTCTTCAGGCTTCTGAAACATCCATAATAAGAAATTAAAAATAATACAATTAGTTAAAATATAAATAGTTGTCGAAATATTAAGATTTTGGATGATAATAAAACAGCATTAGCGTCCCATCATTTTGACTCAGGTCATGCTTTTAATTTTGGTGAAACAAAGATTTTAGATTTAGAAAACAATTGGCTTAAACGAAACATGAGTGAAATGGTTTGGATTAAATTACATGGCACTGTAAATAAACGTACTGATACCCAAAATCTTAGTGCAATGTACAATAATATCTTATTAAAATATAAAAATGTTTAATTTTAAACATTAAAATAACTTTTAGAAATATTATTTGATATTTTGGCTGATATTGTGGATGTTTTGGCTTATATAATTTTAGTATTCAAACACTTAAATTATATAAATTAATTATCTGTGGTACCAGGTTGGTTTTCAGTTTTGTTTATGAAAGATATTTTGATTTAAAATTCCCGTGATGTTATTGTTGTAATCTAGTTTACGTTGCTCGTCAATCTGTTTATGTATTTATTCGTTCATTTTTTTCCATTTTAATAATTTACCAAAAAAATTTTCTGTCAACTAATTTTTAATATCTTATATATATAAAAGAAAGTCGTGTTAGTTACACTATTTATAACTGAAGAACGGCTGAAGTGATTTGACTGAAAATTGGTGGGGAGGTAGCTTAGAACCAGGAGATGGACATAGGGTACTTTTTAACTCAAGAACGGTTGAACTGATTTGGCTGAAAATTGGTGGGGAGGTAGCTTAGAACCAGGAGACGGACATAGGATACTTTGTATCCCGTTTCCGTGAGATATTATAAATGCGAGCGAACGAACGGAGTGAGTGAGTGAGTAATGAAACAAATAATTATAAATTCGAGCGAACAAACGAAGTGAGTGAGTAAGTAATGAAACAAATAATTATAAATTCGAACGAACGAACAGAGTGAGTGAGCGAGTAATGAAACAAATAATTATAAACTCGGGCGAACGAACGGAGTGAGTGAGTAATGAAAGAATCCTAACTATTAAAACCCTAATAAAAAATTGAACTTAACAAGGCGGAACAAAGTTCGTCGGGTCAGCAAGTATTTTAATCAAAATTTAAAAAAATAAAGAATTTTGTAAATGTTTATGAGTATAAGTAATGTATAATAAGTTTTTATTATTTAACTATATAAATCAAGGTATATATTTATATTGTTTTATTTTTATTAACTAATTGTATTATTTTTAATTTCTTATTATGGATGTTTCAGAAGCCTGAAGAAGAGTTTTATTAAAAAAAACGAAACGTCGCTGAATTGATTGTATATTTTTATTTTGTCCAATTTCCTGATAATTTTTAAATTTAATAATAATATTTATTTCCGCATAAGTACCTATTAATTATTAATAAAATTTTAGTAATTTTTATTCAATACCACACTATTTATCCAGCAGGGATGTAACAATGCCAAGTTTTATTTCAAATACTGTACCTTTTTTTTATTCAATCATTTTATTTTAGTTTGCCCTTATTATATAAATAAATAAAAAAAAAACATTTAATTAATCTAATTAAATTAATAAAAATTGTGACTCGTTCTTTTAACCATTTTCACGCTTCCACACACATCAAAGAGCAGTACGTCACAGGGAGACACCACTAGCTTTACAAAAAAAAAACATTTATAAGAGCCACATATTTTTTAATAATTACAAATGTTTTTTTTTAATACTACAAAACTTAATATTAAAAAAATAAAACAAAATTTCAATAATTTTTCACTTCTCAATATTTTTCTTAGGTCACCAACTGGCAGGGCTATGAGGACACAGTACCATTTTCGTATTTTCAATGTATCTATGTTATGTTTAATATACTATTTAAAACACGTCGTTTTCGTACGACAGTTTTAATCCATCTGTTTTACAGCGTTTTTAACGAAACTTTTTATCCATACATGTATCATCAAAACGTTTCTTTTTATCGTTATTATATACAAAAGAAAACAATTCTGAACGCTTTTTGAAATACTTTTATATTAATCGGGTTTCATCGGAACTGCTCGGAGAAAGTGAGCAACCGAACCTACATCTATGATTCAGTATGGAAGAACAAGAAACCAAGAAAAGGACATGCGTGAATTTTTACAACTTTGAACAATTTAAATGTCCATTTCTCGTATTTTTCATTTTTCCACATACATAGCCAATCAATGTTTTAAATTCGTCAAAATGTTTCATTTTTGTCCTATTGTTACAAAGTTAGTAGAGTACTAGAGGTTGAGCGTAAGAGGCTATAAAAGTGGTGATTGCTTGATTTTTCAATTGTAGTGAACATTTGACAGTTGGAAAAAAGATCTCAAAGCCCCCGCCCTCTTTCCTGTCGTATCTAATCACACTTTCAACAATGTTAACGCTCAATCTATAGTATTCTACTAACCTTGCTATTGTTTAACTTCTCAAGGTCATGCACATCCAATAGTTGAGTGTAAGGCAAATCATGTTGTTCGTATATCTGAAATTGTTTTCTGTCTCAAATACAAACTCAAGCAATACACTACTGACCGTAGCGAATCGGTGCCAAAAATAAAAAATATCCAAACGGAAAAGATTAAATACGTCTCTTCGCGAAACGTTGCGTCATTGCTGGTTCTGGGGCTGCCTGTACAATTTTCAAAATCCACGTGTGTATTTCTGTGATGTCATAGTAGCGTTGCATTAGGCCGTCACACGTATCGTCGGCCTGGACGCCAATCAACAGGTTAACGTGAACCAGTGGGAAACTCGGGCCGCCGACGCACAACGTCGTGACGCTAGAGCGTCCATAAAAATACGATCCTGATTTTTTTATTATTTGAACTCGGAACCAATTCAAACTATCATATTTATACTTCGTCGACTTCATGTTCTGTGCAAATAGATAAATGTGTTTTATGAGCTCCAAAATAAGAAACATCGGGAGCTGAGAGTTCTTGTTGAACCGCAGTGTTTTAGACCTTTTTTATTTCTTTAGCAATATACAGAGTGGCCAAGATAAAAGAGGTCCCGTGTACTGAAAGTGATATTGAGCGCTTGCGCGAGGTCACGTGATATCCAGCGTTGTGTTAACTGTGTATTGCTCAGTGTTGCATTGTCACTTGTTGATAACGGTTGTGAATATAAGTTCCGCAGAATGCCATTTTCAATTGAACAAAGAGTGTTCATTGTTGAAACTTATTTTGGATGCGTTTTATCAGCAAGATGGTGCTACGGCGCACACTTCACGATTTTCAATGGCATACGTCCATGAAGCGTTCGGAGACGAGCGTACAGTTCCTCAGGTTTATGGCCTCCCAGATCGCCCGATCTGTCTACCTGCGATTTTTATTTGTGGGGCAATTTAAAGGGTAAAGTGTACTGTAACAATCCGCATACAATTGAAGAGTTGAAAATGAACATTCGCAATACGATTGCGGAAATCACACCAAATGAATTGGCAAAAGCTTTCCAAAACATGTTGAGACGTGCTGAGTTGTGTATCGAAGTTAATGGTGAACGTTTTCAACATTTTCCACTATGTTGTTATTAATTTACCTTTCTATGTATTTACACGGGACCTCTTTTATCTTGGCCACCCTGTATTAGTATAGATTAATTTATAAGGCTCATTAAAATCAGTTCAGCCATTTTCTATGTAAAGCCAGGTCCAGACGTGTGTAACGTGTAATGTAAGATTACGTGTAATTTAGCGTCAACAGTCTGGACAGCACACGAACTCAACGCGAATCGTGAAAGCGAATCTTTGTCAAGAGCTGTGTCCACTCAGTTGCTACGAACATTCCGAATAAGAAGGTCATGATACCGGGTGCTGCTTTTATTTATATATATTTATTAACTGAAGTTTCAGATTTTTTTAAAGCAATCCGGATTTTTTGGATCCCAAATAACACGTTTTTCTTGATACAAACTGATAAGTTCAAGCGATTGTTCGTATCATGAACGTACACACGACACAATCGTCACGAACGCCGTCCAAACAAGTACTGCGAGCGCCTTTGTGTTCACGCTAAAAACCGACAGCCGATGGATCACGGCGAGCGCCGACGCGAGCGTTACATGTAATGCTCGTAGTGCCGTCCACACGCAGAATTCGTGTTACATTACACGATAGATTACATTACACGATAGATTACATTACGCGTTACACACGTCTAGACCCGGCTTAAGATATTTTTGGATCGACTAGATTATGTATGAAAATTTTCTAATAACAAGCTATTTTATTGCGTTCCTTACCCATCCAACACTTTCTAGTTGATCGGTCGGCGTCAAGACAAAGTTGTTCGGCGGCGTCAACAAAACCACCGAATCTATCGAAAATGGTTGGTCAACTTTCCCAAGATAAACGCCATCGCGATCGCTATTATTAAGCAGGTAGAATACTCGATGCAAACGGCCACCGGCCGACCAAATATCCGAACCGCTACGAACTCTCAGTTGCGTCGTGACGGCCGCCGACGATTCATCAACGCACGTGACGCTCATCAGGAACCATTGAACTTGCACTACGGTACCCGTACAAAGAAAGACAAAAGATTCGCTGTCGTCGACATATCTCTTCTTTAGAACGGCCACCGCAAACCTGAAAATTCGAAATAACTATTTGTTAACAAAAAAATCCCGATTGCCGAGAGGTCAGTGTTCTGTGCAAGGGATATTGTTTTACCTGTAGCAATTGCTAATTTTACTTGGTACAACAGCTCCATTGTCATCGCATTCCGTTAACAAGACGTCCTGACAGATATCATCGCATAATTTAGGAAAATTGTTAAGGCCGGCGCGAGTTTCGGGACCACCGCCATTTAAAAACGGAATTGATTGTGCCACAGATTCTCGCAAAAAAAGGCTATTAGATCTAATAGGGGGTCTAGTTAACAAAATATCTTCAGTTGTTTCAACGGGTACAGTGAAATTAGGAGCCTGAGGTTTAGGTGTAGGTTTAGGATTATTGGGTTTGTCTTGATGATCCCTTTCTGATTTTGGAAGCACTCCAATAACCAATAAGATAAGCAAAAACATAACCAAAGATACTACTCCAACATATATTGCCGACAAGAAGATTTCTTCCAATGGAGACCATTGAATCTATATTATACACATAAAAAATATATGTTTATAATATTAATATCAATATGTCCCCTTTTTCACACGCATAGTACTATCTTGAATATGTGTGCGCATGTTAAAAGCACTTACTCACGAGTTATGGTTGTGATTACACACACCAAGTTTTTAAAAAAGAATTAATTTTTATTTAAGTTTTATTTTTGATTATTATTGATGTTTTATTTATTATAATAAAACAGTTTGTATTTCAAATATATAAGTACATAAAATATACAAGTAAAATGTATAATATAATATTATAATAATTATAAGTACGACTAGCAATTAGGTCTAGCCAGTTTAGTTGATTCGCGATGAATGCCCGTTTCTTCTATCTTCTGTCATATATATCAAAGTATCATCCCTATGGATGTGGGTCGTCGTTTCGGGAAGTCGTATGATTATCTATTAATGCTGGAAGTGGTATTCTTTATCAGTTCCTGTAGTATTGTATATGTAACAATGTTTATCAATGCTGGAAGTGGCTGTCTGTGTCAGTTCCTGTGGACAGGTACGTAACACACGTTTCAAAAATCTCTAATTTCTATGAAAAATCTTCAGAATAAACTAAAAATATATAGATAGATAGATGGATAGATATTTTTTTATTTGTGAGCAAATCTGCTATAAATACGTCAATACAAAGAAATTAATAATATTAATACTATTATACCATATGACTTTTAGCCAAGTTTTTACAGTTTATTTGATCTAAATAAACGATTTAAAATCAGAGAAAAAGGAAAAATTAGCATAAGTTTTACGTAAACTTTTATACAGAAAAAATTTAATTCGAAAAAAAAACAATTGAGCAAGCCAAATTTGTCAGTATTTTTACCATAAGTTCGTAAAGAAAAAATTTAAAAATGTTAATTTGCTTTCCCGTAATTCGAAACCTCGTGAAGTGCTGTAAAGAAATATTGACGAATATCACGTTTTTTATTTAATTTTTAAGGCAAAAATTTATATTTATTGAATTTTTTAAGTAGCAAACCAAATTTTATGAATCTTACTGCGTCATCATAAATAATAAAAACCGGTCAAGTGTGAGCCGAACTCGCGAGAAGAGGTTTTCGTATTAATCCGTTTTCCGTGAGTACTTTAAGACTTAAGATTTTCGTTTAGGTTTTCCTGTAAACTATGGGTGAGACCCGACATTCCCTTTTTTTCAAAATTTTAGGCCAGTTATTTCGGTGTTCATCTATTTTCTTAAATAACTTTACAACTATTTATTTTAAAGTTGTAAAAAAAATATATTTGAGAAAGGTACCACTGCTTTCTAAAAGGTACTATTCACAGACTAAAATATTTTAAAACTGAAAAAAAGGCATTATAAAAACGATAAGAACTTACATTTCTGACAGGTCGATGCATTATTATTATATAATAAAATTTTGATTGAACCGGATTAACCCAGATACCATGCGTATTGTTGATGGCACCTTTTTTGTATGTAAAAAGTAAAAACATTCGTATTTCTTAGGTAAACTATTTATATAACACTTTTGTTGTTTTTTTCAGTAAAGCATCCCTCACGCGGTCAATAATATTAAAAAGTTAAAACAAAAGAAACAATTATGTAATTTTTTATTGTTACATATAATTTTATCTAGTTATTTATGGTCGCATTTACGTTGTATCGAGGAGCAATTTTATTTATATTTTTTTTTTGAGAAATGTAATAAATATTCTATAATTATTGAATCTAAATCTAATGTTATCCCTAGATCGTGTGATCCATTAACATTTTGAGTCATTTATAATTATTGGTACAAAATCGCTTGAGTTCAATAGGCCGCTCATTTCAGGTCTGCACTGCATTCATAATCCACGAGCTTATCCTAGTGACGTCATAGTAGCGCCGATTTTGAGTCTGACATGTGTGGTCGGTCTGAACGCCTATCAACAAGTTAGCGTAGAGCATCGGAAAACCGACGCCGCCGACGCAGGACATCGTGTCCAAGATACGTCCGAAGAAATGCGCTTCGAGTCTACCAATCGCTCGAACGCCAAACGAATTTAATTTGTCGTTTTTGTAATTTCTCGACTCCCAATTCTGTGCGAATCAGAAACATATTTTAATTGGCAAAACAACAATATATTACTGTCATTTAAAAATATGTAACTGTTAAAAAGATAAGAGATATTTAATAACCGGTTATTTATAAACAGGTATTAATTTTTTTACCCATCCAACACTGTTCAGTCGATCGGTCGGCGTTAGAACAAAGTCGCTTGGCGGCGTCAAAACGATTCCTGAACCCAGCGGAAATGGCGAATCGACTTTTCCGAGACAAACGCCGTCGCGGTCGCTATTATAAAGCAGGCGAAACACCCGATGCAAGCGACCGCCGGCCGACCAAATATCCGAACCGCTACGTACTCTCAGCTGCGCCGTGACGGCCACCGACGGTTCATCGACGAAAGTGGCGCTCGTCAGGAACCATCAAACATGCACAACGGACCCGTACAAAGAAAGACGAAAGAGTCACTGTCGTCCACATATCTCTGCTTTACAATGGCTACCGCGAACCTAATAACTCAAAATAACAATTAGGTTACTTCAGCCTATACATGAAAATCCCGCTTCAATAAGTCGCCATACAAATGATAATAACTCCCGTCATTCCATAATAGAGCGCAGAAGTTGTGAGAAGTATTGTAGTGCAGAGAAGTGGGGATTTGCTACGATTAAAAAAAGTATAGACTTAACGAACAACGGCTTATTCTACTGTAATATAAAACAAGAAATAATAAAGGCTTTACCTGTAGCGATTGCTAATTTCATTGGGTACAACAGCTCCTCTGCTGTCGCATTCCGTCAACATGGCGTCCTGACAGATATCTTCGCACCATCCGACGTCAGGGAAACCGCCAAAGCCGGCTCGAGTTTCAGGACCACCGCCCGTTAAAAGATGATCTGATTTCGTCCCGAAGGTCGGTAATAAAATACCTTTCATTCTAACATTGGGTTCTGTCACTGTGTCCAA
>JAVRKA010001205.1:0-20000 GCA_034508555.1 Venustoraphidia nigricollis | reverse complement strand
CAATGTTAATAATTGCTTAAAATCTAACTCTGAAATATAAAAGTATTTTTTTTAATTTTAATAAAAACAATTAAAATATGTTTAAAAATATTTATTTAAAGAGAAGCAGTACAATGTTAATAATTGCTTAAAATCTAAATCAGAAATATAAAAGTATTTTTTTTAATTTTAATAAAACAATTAAAATACATTTTAAAATATTTATTAAAAGAGAAGCAGTACAAATGTTAATAATTGTTTAAAATCTAAGATTCAGTCAATATCGTTAGGTATAAAGAAATCGTTGACGCTTATCTAAATACATATTATAAAATAATTTCACTGTATTTGAATGGGAAACGTACGAACGCAATAGACTATCAACAATGTTCTTAAGCTCCAACAGACTTTCCCATTCACTTTTTGATATTATCAAAGAAATGCAAGTATTTGATCTCTTAAATTTTAAATGTTTAATTTTCTTTAAATAAACTTCTTTAATTTCCACATCTCCGCCGATCACTGAATAAAAACCTTTGTGAGCGTCATCGTTAAAATACTTATTTATATGATTACACAACAACATTAGAGCAAACCAATCTATTTGATCGATAAAAATACTACACCTCGATTTCACATCTCTCAGTTCGAGTTTAGCTTGAAAATCTTGAGGAGTAGAAGAAGAAGAAGCGGGTAACCAACCAACGTTTATGTATTTAGTTCGTTTCTCATCAAAGAAAAAAATGTTTTGCACTAACAGTTTTGTTTCCGAAGGTTTTGTTGTTGCTGTTGTCACATGCTGAACAGACGCTGATGATGGTGATGACGCTGTTGTAGCAGCACTTCTAAAGTCGATCTCGCGCACTAACGGAAACTCTACAATGTCTTCACCCCTAGGCTCCTCCACTTCTCCCTCGTTCGTGTTCATCCGCACGATGCTGTTGTTGTTGTTGTCATTAGAGCAAAACTGGAATATATTAGGAGTAGCCATGTGTGTGTGTTGCTTCAACATTGTACGCTTACTGAGAGAGAGAGATACCGGTCTGTTTTCTTTTCAATAGCGCTCTAAAACAGTCTTCTTCTTCTTCTTGTTCTTGTTTTTGTTGTTGTTAACCCCCACCAATTTAGAGTCTCTGACGCGGTCACCGACGGCGATGTCGTCTCTTAATTCTCTTCTTATGAAATCATCCGTGTCCGTGACTTTGTCTTCTGGCTCAATTTTTAAATTTTGTTGTAGTTTTTGCACGAGACAGTAGATGTCTTTTTGTAAATTTACATCAGTCTTCAAAAGTTTCAACCGTACCAAACAGGTGTATATTTTGTTGTAGAGATTGTCCAAGGTTTGTTTATCGGTGACGTGGAGCAAAAAGACCTTTATGCAATGTGTATTTTTGATAAACACAGTGAAAACTATACGACTGTCGTCTAAAACAAATCGCACGTGACGAGGATCCATTTTTAAAAATCTTATACCCTCATTCCAGGGAATGGGTGTTTGCTGTACAACGTTATTTTTATCGAAAGTAAATCCCCATTCTTCTAGTTTTCGTTTCTCGTCTGCAGTGAGATTTGAAAAACGTCTGCTCTGATTGAACAACTCTACGCCGAGAATTTCTTCTAGAGTAGTCGTCGGTGAGCAGCTTGGCACGAAACCAACACTCCAAAGATTATTATCAACACCGCCAACACAGTCATAATCACTTGTACTTTGCATTTTTTGTTAAAGACTGAATAATTTAAAAATAACTTTGTCTTATATACATTATTCAAATCCTCACTCCCCCCACCATAATGTTTGCACAGCAACCGCCTTTGTTTTATTCATTTAGATATTTTTGCAGCTTGAGTACATTTATGCATGCGCAATTGTTATTAAAAAAATGTTACGTTTGAACGCAGATTACACACGATTTTATTATTAATTAACGAATTATTATTAATTTCAAAAAAAACATTTTACTACCCTATACTAGACAATTTATGAAAAAAAAAAAAAACAATTTTTTGAGCCCATCATTACAATGGAATAAATTTCCTTACCTTTGCCGCCGCCTCCAGTATCAAATCCGGAAATTCTTTTCCGTATGTCCTCAGTTTTAAGACGTTTTTATATGCGCAGTTGCTATCAAATTTTGTATTATTGTGCAGTTCGCACATGATTTCATTTTCAATTGAGTGTGGCGGCAAGGGTAATATTTTTAATGCGGGGCATTTTGAATCTAAATCTACATAAAGTAAATCAGGCCCGTTCTTTTTTAGAAATCTTTGTTTTTGGAGTCCTTTAACTAAAATTAGAGATGAACCTTTAAACATCTTTGTCAGTTGTTTATTTAGTTCACGATAGTCAATGTTGCCATAGTTCCAGTCGAGACCGTTTATTCTACTTTTATTGTAAGCATTCTGTTTTCTATACTTTTCATCGAGGCAGCGTTTCTCGTACGGCGGCTCAAACACAATACATTGTGGTATACTGCCACTAAACAGTTCACAATAGGCCAATTCCTTTGCAAAATATTCATGCTCGTTACCGACAACGAATTGAATATCGCACACTGCAATTTTTAATGCCATATTGCTTTTTTAACGTTTAAAATGTTTTATAAATTTTATAAATTTTTAGAGTACACACTCACTATTGTTGAATAAATTTAACTATTAACTTCAGCTTGAAGAGAGACGCTTTTTATAGCATAATTTTTTTGATGTTGGGGAGAGAATTGTAGGAAGTATTTTAGTTTTGCATAAACAAAAATATGCAATTTGATGGTAAACAACTTTACGTCATATAAAATCAAGGTTTGTTTGTGAGACTGAATTAAAGGTAGTTGTCGTGAGATTAATGCACACCGTCAGAAAACTTCCTGATAACCATAATATGACTGCATGATCATTTTTTAATAGTGCATTGTTTACAGTGTGGGATTAAGGACAACGCGGGGGTCTGTAGCAAATTCTATCAAGGGGCTTTTGGTTTTGCTTTAAGTTCTCAAGTTTAGGATATTAAACAGAACAAAACTGTTACAAATGAACTTTTCTGGATTTAATATAAGACAAAAAAAATAGAGATAATACTTTCAAAATAGACTTCTTTAAGCAAATCATGCTTTCTATATTCAACAAAGTGTGTGTGTGTGTGAGAGAGAGAGAGAGAGAGAGATGATTAAGGCGTTCTTGAATCCACCATGTTTTCTAATTCATTTTAATGTTCGCCACTGCAAAATTTATTGTATTAAATAATGAGTAATAAAAAAATAATAAGGTCCCCCAAAATTCGCGATGTCCATATCATTTGCTACTCTTGCTATATGGCTAATCCGACACTGATTACATATAAATGCTGTTGTTCATTCTTATGCAAAAATTTAAAAAATTGCATAGACGTGCCTGCCTTGAAAGTCTCTGTGTAAATCTAAAGTGCAATGTACGTAAATTATCTTGCTAATCTGAGCTGCATCGCTTTGTTTGAAATCGTTCTTTGTTTATCAATAACTACATATATCTCAAATTTTAAAAAATTGCATAGACGTGCCTGCCTTGAAAGTCTCTGTGTAAATCTAAAGTGCAATGTACGTGAATTATCTTGCTAATCTGAGCTGCATCGCTTTGTTTGAAATCGTTCTTTGTTTATCAATAACTACATATATCTCAAATTTTAAAAAATTGCATAGACGTGCCTGCCTTGAAAGTCTCTGTGTAAATCTAAAGTGCAATGTACGTGAATTATCTTGCTAATCTGAGCTGCATCGCTTTGTTTGAAATCGTTCTTTGTTTATCAATAACTATATCTGGGGTAAGTGGGTAAAAAGTCATATGTTCACTTTGGAAGATTTTACAGGAGAGCACTTTTTAATTTTTAAGGCATATATTACTTTTTTTTAAACTGTGGGATATTTGTATATGTGATATGGGTAAATATTATACTGGTTAACATTAAAAAATGAAAATCAACTACGATTAAAATGATTTTTGTGGATAATAATTAATTATGACTTTATGCTCAATTTTCTTTGGGCGAGTAAAATGTTATAACTTGACTTATCTAGTTTTACCTGTGTTAGTATTTTCAAAATAGTTCGCGTTTTAATTGTGTAAAAGGTCTCTAATCGAGTTATGACTGTAATCACAGAAAAAAAGAAACGAGGAAAAAAGCATAAGTAGATTTAATGCCTTATGCACGAACTGACACTAAATCCATACATATAAACATCAAATTGATTAAGTCAAATTGTTACTTTAAGCACGAGCACAAAAAACTAAAATAAGTACGGTAATAACGTCACATTTCGACTTATGATTTGGTGGAGTTTGGCATTTGTAGTTTATTGACACATATGATTTTATGTATAAAAAAAACGTTGGTAAGAAAGTGGTTTACACTTATGATCTTTTACCCGAATAACTATTTGATTTCTGGAAATTTATAGGTCTAATAAAGACATATTTAAAAAATTACGACATATGACCTTTTACTCGCCTACCCCAGATATATATCTCAAATTTTAAAAAATTGCATAGACGTGCCTACCTTGAAAGTCTCTGTGTAAATCTAAAGTGCAATGTACGTAATTTGCCTTGGTAATCTGAGTTGCAACGTTTTGTTTGAAATACTCCTTTTTTCTAACTTGTAATGTTGAAAGTTGAGTTCTTTGTTTATTAACGACTATATATATCTCAAGTGATTTAAACATCACAGTTCTCTCTTGTACGTGTTCGTAAATGGAGATAATTTTACACAACTCCACACAGTTCGGTATTATAACAATTTTGGTTAATTTGAAAGTGATACAGTGCGCAGATGTTGATGTAAATACATTTCATATCGTTCGAGTGACATTTAATTCAAAAAATTCTTTAACAATTACTTTAAAATATAATTGTACTGAATTTCAAGTTGAACATATATTTCACGACCAGACAGATCACGAACTTTTCACTATAGACCCCTCGTCGACAAAATATCTCGAAGTGTGTGTTTCAAATCAGCAGAGAACTCAAAATTTTTACTTTAAACGAAAATTGCATCATTTTGTCGAAATTTCATCGGTTGAAGAGGAAATTCAACACTATAAACGTGAAGTGTACGAGTCAAATTTACTGTTGAGTCAAAAATATTTATACAACTACATATCAATCCACAAAAAAGTAAATATCGAGAGGGCTTATAAGGTAAAACATTTTTTATTTTAATAATTTTGTTTACATGCATGCAGTGCACGGTTTATATGTATGTACATTTTTTTTTAATTATTACTTTTGTTTTTGCAGATGGACAAATTCAATAAGATTGGAAACTGTGAAAGTAACACCGATCATAATGAACAATTTCGTAAAATTAGCGATCTAATCATAAACAAAAAATACGAAATCAAAAAAATCCATACAATGAATACGAAATACGGACCCAAAATAATAATAAATCTTTCGGAAGAGAATGGTGTATTTTTCTTACCAGCCAGATTCCAGAAAATGAGCGATACTGAAAAAGAGGAATTGATGAAAATGAAAAACATATCATTTATATACAAGGGTGAAAAGATCATTGGAAAATATAATAATAAGACATCGATAGTAAATTTTTTAGAAAATGATCAAGAAGAAGAATGTGTAGAGGAATCGGATGAGAACGAAGATGAAGAAGAACCAAAAAAGAAAAAAAAGAAAACTTCTACCCCCACAACCGCCAACGTCTAATTTTTCTTCTTCTTCTTTGTTTTCGCAGATGGACAAATTCAATAAGATTTGGAAACTGTGAAAGTTACACCGATCATAATGAACAATTTCGTAAAATTAGCGATCTAATCATCAACAAAAAATACGAAATCAAAAAAATCCATACAATGAATACGAAATACGGACCCAAAATAATAATAAATCTTTCGGAAGAGAATGGTGTATTTTTCTTACCAGCCAGATTCCAGAAAATGAGCGATACTGAAAAAGAGGAATTGATGAAAATGAAAAACATATCATTTATATACAAGGGTGAAAAGATCATTGGAAAATATAATAATAAGACATCGATAGTAAATTTTTTAGAAAATGATCAAGAAGAAGAATGTGTAGAGGAATCGGATGAGAACGAAGATGAAGAAGAACCAAAAAAGAAAAAAAAGAAAACTTCTACCCCCACAACCGCCAACGTCTAATTTTTCTTCTTCTTCTTTGTTTTCGCAGATGGACAAATTCAATAAGATTTGGAAACTGTGAAAGTTACACCGATCATAATGAACAATTTCGTAAAATTAGCGATCTAATCATCAACAAAAAATACGAAATCAAAAAAATCCATACAATGAATACGAAATACGGACCCAAAATAATAATAAATCTTTCGGAAGAGAATGGTATATTTTTCTTACCAGCGAGATTCCAGAAAATGAGCAATACTGAAAAAGAGGAATTGATGAAAATGAAAAACATATCATTTATATACAAGGGTGAAAAGATCATTGGAAAATATAATAATAAGACATCGATAGTAAATTTTTTAGAAAATGATCAAGAAGAATGTGTAGAGGAATCGGATGAGAACGAAGATGAAGAAGAACCAAAAAAGGAAACTTCCACCCCCACAACCGCCTTTTCAGAACCTACTAGAGAGAGAGATGTTATCTAAATGTACCTATAATAAATACTGTGTATTATTGCGCTCTCATAGATTATGATAATGTACTATATTTTTTAATAAAGACAGATTGAAAAATAAATACTCAAAAATGTTTACGTGTAGTGTATGCAAAAAGGTTTTCACAAAGCGGAGATATAGACAGAAACATCTTAAAATTCATGACAAAACCGAAATTTCGGAGTGTATTGTATGTGGTGAATATTTTAAAAGAACCGATAACATGAAACGTCATTTGGCAAGGGCGCATTCTATAAAAAAACGTGTAGTTTCTAAAGAAGATAACATTTCTCAAATGGACTATGAGGGTGTTGCATCTACTAGTAAACGGGTCAGCAGTAGTGAACGTGAAAGTGGGCCAGTGAAACGAGTTAGAAACGAACAATTATGTGAAGTCTGCGGTATTCTGGTACCCTCTAAAGGGTTGCTCGGACACAGAAACAGCACTTTACATAAAGAAAACTCGTTTATAACTGTTCGCAATAACATATCAGTTTGCAAGTCAGCCTTTAAAAAACGTATTTGTTCGTATAAAATTAATAATAACAACAAGTCAAATTTAGATGTAAAGCTCTTTTTACAATCGGTCAAATCCGACATACTCGACTTGCTTGTGCTCTGTTTGGAGCGTCATGTAGCTTTAAAATTCAATTTAGAACTATTTGCAGACTTCTATAAGATGAAGCAGAACAACGATGCGATGATGTACGAACTGAAATCGTTTAATTCAAAAAGCCTAGTGCTTACTCAGGGCAGTGATCCGCCTACTGTCTATGATGAAATGGCTGTTAAGATTGTAAAGAAAACAGAAGAATTTCAGGAGGTTCAAAGCGGTTGGGCGATAGGGCAGATACGCTATATAGAATTAAACATAAGTAAGTACAATCCATTGCGCGGTTCCAGCTTCATAGAACTGCCTTGGAAAA
This sequence comes from Venustoraphidia nigricollis, assembly GCA_034508555.1. Taxonomy (NCBI): domain Eukaryota; kingdom Metazoa; phylum Arthropoda; class Insecta; order Raphidioptera; family Raphidiidae; genus Venustoraphidia; species Venustoraphidia nigricollis. Next base: position 12,470 of record JAVRKA010001205.1, on the reverse strand, counting down.
TTCTCAAAAAGCAAGCCGTGGTGAATGTTGAAAACGACGATAACGCCTGCTTTGCTTGGAGTTTAATGGCTGCGTTATACCCAGTGAAAAATAATCCACATCGCACAGCATCGTATGCGCATTACGATACGGTGTTAAATTTTAAAAACATAAACTTTCCACTGAGAATTAAAGATGTGTGCAAGTTTGAGAGACAAAATCTTAGTATAAGCGTAAATGTATATGGATTGAATGAAAACAATGAAATAATTATCTTATATATCACTAATAATAGAAAATTTAATCATGTGAATGTATTGTATTTATGTAATGATGAAGGTAAGACGCACTATGCATGGATTAAACACCTATCGCGTTTAATTAGCAGTCAGTTGACCGCACACAATGGCCAAATCTATCTATGCGATGGGTGTTTGATTTCATTTCCCAATATGTTTAAGCTGCAAAGACACCAGGAGCAGGATTGCGGTAGGGTTCGTGTATCTTTGCCTACAGCTGACATTGTGATGGATCGTCTGGGCAGGTGCGTACCAGGTAACATAGTTCAATTTAAAAATTATGAAAGAACAATGACAGTTCCATTCGTTATTTATTGTGATTCAGAGAGTTATTTGGAGCCGATTCTCGGCTGTACGCCCGATTCATCTAAATCATACGTTCAGTCGTTGCAAAAACATACACCCTACAGCTTTGGTTACTACATAAAGTGTTCCTATGACGACGCATTGTCTACATACCGTTTCGTTCGAAACAGTCGTTGCGTAGAAGAATTCATAGATATGCTAGTGGCCGACGTCCGACGACTGGCTAAAATATCACAGACGGTGGTGCCAATGCGTCGTCTGGAAGCCGACGAGCGTCAACAAATCTATTCGGCCACAGTCTGCAACATATGCGGTGATAAATTCACCGAAAATGACGTTTGTGGGAAGAAAAATGTTGTTTTAGATCACAATCACCTGACGGGCGAGCCCAACGGATTGACTCATAACGCGTGTAATATAAATTATAAGGTTCCCAAGTTTGTACCGATATTTTTCCATAATCTAGACTATGACGTTCATTTGTTTATTGTCAAGTTGGCTGAGAAATACAAGCGAATCTCCGCAATTCCATTGACCAAGGAAAAGTACATTTCATTGTCAGTCAAAATTCCTATTGATGACGAGAACGAGGACGACGACGACGACAACGACTGCGGCGACGGCGATGACAAAAACGTTGACGATTGTGATGAAGACACTAAAAATAAAAGAACCGTAGAGTTGAGATTTCTAGATTCTTTTAGATTTCTCTCGTGTAGTATTGACAAAATTGCAAAGACTCTAGCCGACGACGAGTGTTTGGAAATGCGTAAACTCTTTACTTGCGATGAACATTTCAAATTGTTGAGACGCAAAGGGCACTTTCCCTACAGCTATGTAGATTCACTGGCAAAACTCGACGAGACTAACTTGCCAAACAGTAAAGAGTTTGCAAACAACATCAACCGCGATCAGGTTAGTGAAAATTATCAACACGCTCTCAACGTTTGGCAAACATTTAACTGCACCACACTTGGACACTATAGTGACATTTATCTAAAGACGGACGTGATGATTTTGGTGGACGCCTTTGAAAAATTTAGATACGCTACAAAATCCCATTACGGGCTTGATCCAGCACATTACTTTACATTGCCGGGGTTAAGCTGGGACTGTATGTTAAAATTTACTCGCATAAATCTCGAATTGATAACAAATATCGACATGCTCCATTTTATTAAACACGGACTTAGAGGGGGGATCAGTCAGTGCTCTATGCGCTATTGTGAAGCTAATCACAAATATATGCAAACATATGATAAAAAAAAACCTTCGTCTTACATTGTATACTTGGATTGTAATAATCAGTATGGGTGGAGCTTGTCTCAAGCTATACCCTATGGCGGCTTTCAATGGCTGCCCGAAAGCGAAACTGAACATTTCGACTTTGAAAGCATAGCATTAGACGCAGACGAAGGTTGTTTTTTAGAAGTGGACTTACAATACCCTGAAAGTTTACACGACCTACACAAAGACTTGCCGTTTTGCGCTCAGCAGGAAGTGCCACCCGGTTCAAAATCTAAACAAACTAAACTTTTAGCTACGGTGACTGATAAACACAAATACATTTTACACTATAGAAACTTGCAACAGTGCGTACGACACGGCTTACGCGTTACAAAAATACACCGCGTGTTGACATTTAAACAACGCAACTTTTTGAAACCCTATATCGACACCAACACCGATCTCCGCAAGCTGGCCACCTCTGATTTTGAAAAGGACATGTACAAACTCTTCAACAATGCCATTTTTGGTAAGAGCGTTGAAAGCGTCGAGAAGCGCATCGATATTAAACTAATTAGCCAGTGGAAAAGTAGCGGTAAAAACTTGGATGCAGAAAAGCTAATCAGTCGACCGAATTTTCATTCAATCAGTGTATTTAATGAGAATTTTGTCGCTATACAACTGAGACGTCTTTGTGTCAAGTATGATAAACCAAATTATATAGGTCTAGCCGTACTTGACATTTCAAAAACAATAATGTATGATTTTTTGTATGCTTACATGAAACCGAAATATGGTGATAGTGTCCGCCTGTGCTACACGGACACAGATTCGTTCTTGTTTGAAGTTTTTACAGAGGATTTTTACGGTGACATCAAGGATGACTTGCGCGAGCGGTTCGACACCTCTAATTTTCCAGTGGACAATCCTTACGCTCTACCGTTGGTGAATAAAAAAGTCTTGGGAAAATTTAAATTTGAAGTTACAGATAACATTAAGAAATTTGTCGGATTGCGATCGAAATTGTACGCATATTTGACAGACAAGACTTGTGCTAACGGTACCGACGTCGCAACCACCACCACCCATGCTGAATGTTGTAATCATTCGACGTGCGACTATGATGAAAATGCACAGGGAAGTTGCTTTAAGAAAAGCAAAGGAGTTAAAAAGGATGTCGTCACCGCGTTCAAGTTTCGTGATTATTTACGGTGTTTACATAGTAAAAATAGTCTAATGTGTAAAATGTGCGTGTTCAAATCGATCAAACATGAGGTTTATACTCAACAAATCAATAAGATCGGTTTGAGCGCGCACGATGATAAGCGTTTTCTAATTTCGGGAACGCACGATACTCTGCCCTGGGGACATTATAAAATTAAAAAGTAATATTTTCTATTGTATTCTATTGTTTTATATTAATTCTAAGTTTATTAAAATATTGTATTCATTAATATATATAATAAATGCTATTTTTAATTTGAAAAAAAAACTCTCTCTTGTTTTTTCTTTGAATTTTCAGATTGATTAAATTGAAGGGACTCGAACCCTGCAGACGTTCTTTACATTAAAAGTTCAACGATCTTCCAACTGAGCTATGTAGGCTGCACGCAATGGTGACTAGACTAAAAGGGGTGGTGAAAAGAGTATAAATATAAGGCACGAGTACTCAGTATTGTCAGTGTAGTGTTCTTTTCACTAAAGTGAAAACGGTGAATAATTGCTTAGCAGCAGCATTTAACGTGAGCAGAGAGAGAGAGAGGAAATTATATTTATTTTTTAATCAATTTTGTGGAAAAGTTTGCTTTTGCAAAGAAGTTGGGATAAATAGAAAAAAAAACACTTTTCTCTTTTTTTCAAACAAAATAAATCCTTAAAAGCACAATGAATATTTTATTATTATTAGTATTGGTGTTGTATTCGAATGTCTATGCAGATAAGAATGAATACGTGTTTGACTATCTAAATAAGTACGGTTTTGTAGACAATAGCAGTTTAGACGCAAATAACACACTTGTGGACATTGAACAAAAAGCATTAATAGATTTTCAGGATTTTTATAATATACATAGAGACGGTGTGGCAAACGAAGAAACTTTAAAATTAATGAATAAATCCAGGTGTGGTGTAAAAGATAACCCTTTTCACTATAGTATTCACACATCAAAATGGAATAAAACCAATCTATCGTGGTATTTTGCTAGGGATACAAGTGAAGTTAAGCAACTTGCGGAAAAAGCTTTTGAAGCCTGGGCCAACATATCTAATTTGAAATTTACATATGCATTTAAAAATGCAAATATTGTAATTTCATTTGCAGACAGACCTCTAAAACACAGTAATGATGCAAGTTGTATGTGCGGTGAATGTACATCTTATTTTGATGGTCGAGGGGGCTCATTAGCGCACGCTTTCTTACCTACATACGACAACAAATGTAGGGAAGTGCATTTAGACACATCTGAGAATTGGTATTATGGACTCGATAAGGCACCAGGCAATCAGACAAGTTTGTACTCTGTTTTATTACACGAAATAGGTCACACTTTAGGCTTGGAGCATTCTAGACATAACGAATCAATAATGTACGCTGTTTATCAAAATACAATTGTTTTAGCTGACGATGATAGTTTCGGTGTTCAGAGACTGTACGGACATAAAACAAAAAAACCTACAACTCCTATTTATCCACCTATTGCAAGCAGTCCACCTCCACCTACACAGTCGACAACAACTAAATCAGAACACTCACCATCGGTGAAACCGCCTTTACCGCCCGCAAATCCATCATTAAATTCCGATTTGTGTAATGTACGCGATGCGATCAATACGTTTCTGATTGTTAACAGTCGCTTGTATATATTTCATAAAAGAAATGTTTGGTATATTGATTTGAAAAGTGGACTCCTCAAACGAGAATCTAAACTGATAACTGACTATTTAAAATTTTTACCGCAAGATTTTGAAGAAATATCACACATTTCTCAAAGATCCAACGGCGAAGTAATTATCGTGGTCAACGATTTGTTTTATGTAATGACCGTTCCGGACTTTAAGGTGAATGCTGTTTATAACGGTGTCTCCCTTGAATATTTAGGCGTGGGGAAAAGTAAGAAAATTAATTCTATTTTCACTACTTACTCCGGACAGACGTTTATATTTTACGATAATGAGTTATACGTCGAGCTAGACGTGTGTTCATTGTCGGTGAAAAAACATGGACAGATTTCAGAGCGATTTACCAACTTACCTACCGATGTAAATAAGGCATTTAGATACACAAACGGGCTGCTATATTTTTTCTATAAAAATTATTATGTTGAATTTAACGAGTTCTCCAACACACTAGTTAAAGCAAACAAGTTTAATTTATCGGTGTTTGGAGTCAATTGTGGGGTTATTGAAGAAATTAAAACACTACTTTATAAGCTCATGCAACTTGAAACATACAAGTAAAAAGGAAAAAAACTCTATAATTTTCAATTCTGACGATGATGACTAGACTCACACACACACACACACTATTGATAGACTATAGATAGAATGCGTTTTCTGTGTAAATCACCATATGCAGTGACATTATTGTCACATCTACCCACTTATATTATGATAATGATAGTTTTTTTACTATAAAAGAAAAAAATAGTAGCAATGGTGGAATCGGTTTAAAGTCGTTTTTTTTTTTTTTTAATTTTTAATTTATAAATTTAAACAGCTAGAAGCGACAGACGTCTCATCGTAAACAAAAAAGATTTCTTACAAAAATCTCAAATTTTGAAAAATAAAAAAGTTATAGGCATTTGTGTAAAAAGACCCGTCCCACCACCATATCGACCCGTTACTCCCACCACATCCTTGAAAACATCCTTTTCTAAAGTGTCCTTAAAAAGTAAATATTCGTTAAAAAAAATTTTTCCCAAAATTATTTTTCCAAATTTTCAAAAATTTTCCGGGCACTATTCTTCACCGTCAAATATTAAACACATATGGTCTCTTGAAGAATTGGTGAAAAACGAAAATTTAGTTCTCGCGCAGAAAGATGTGCGGTTACAATTTTATATATCATGAAATCACTCAATAAGACATAAATATTACTTAATTAATCAATTATCTTTTAATTAAAAAATAAATACAGTCTATCACAAAAACAATATTATCTAATAGAGTGTTATTATGATTTAAAAAAAAAATCTTACCTTAGACAAAAATAACACAGCATTTGCGTACATTTTTTAAAACATACACCAGTTTTTAAACTGTTGAGCGTCTATAATATCTAATTATTACAACATCTCATTATCTAATTTTAAATGATATTTAATGAAAAACAACAATTTTAAGTCACTTTTATATTTAATAAACGTTTATATACACAAATATATTATATAAAAACATTGACCTACAGAATATATGACCTAGACATTTAATAATACTACAGTATTAAAGACATGACCACGAATTCTACACACCTTGAAGTTTAAGGATGGGAATTTTATTATTTTAGTTGACTCTATCATATTTTTAAAAAAAACCTACAACTTATTTGGTAATTTAGAAAAAATTTTAAGGGATTCAGAGAGGGCGTCTCTCAGTACACCCTACGTATGTGTGAACTTTATTTATTAGGGGTAGTTTACCCTGTAAATGAGGCGTTTTACGGATATACAAAAATTAATGTGTGTAAATTTCTTTGTTCTATGTGATATGTCCTCTCATAGCAAACATTTTTTACTGTTCATATATTTCACCTAATATTTTCCAATTAAACATAAAAAAATTTTTTTCAATCCCTTAACACTTAACACTTAACATAGGATATATAATTTTGAAATTATTTCAAAAACGCTTCGACCGATTTTAACGTGGTTTTCACCATAAGATGCAGTTTGACTACACGCATCTTTTACACTTTTACAATTATCATCAAAAAGTGAACGGAAAAAATTAGTATAATTTCCTTTAAAGGCCATTTTTAAGAACAAGTTATATTTGCAAAAAAATCAATAATCCTTGGAAATGTAGCAGACAAGATAACCTGATCATTACCTCCGTCTATAGTAGCTCATTACTAAGCTTTTTTTTGTGAATTTGATGAGTAAACATTATTATTAATTTTCACGAATACACGCTAACCAAAGAAAGAAAAAACTGTCGCTATTAAAATACACAAAACGCGATAATGTATTGTAATTAAAAAAACTTTTTTTTACCTATTACAGAAATAACAATTCTGTTAAACTTAATTATTTTCTATATACATCGTAACACCCGAAAAATTTGTAATACAATGAATCTTTAGAACTTCCACTATGCGTTTATATTTGAACTTATTTTTCATTGACATACATTTTAATTGTTTACTTAACAAGTGAATTTTGTTTTGCTAAAAATATTCGGGTACATGGTCGCTTATTACGTGTTTATATTCAGACAACTTTCATTTTTCATTTGACTTTTATTTATTCACGTAACAAGCAAATTGTAATATATTATATGCTAAAGAATTAAGGTAGTTGTCGTGTTAAAATATTGTCAAAAAGTTATAGATTATACGCGCCACAAAAGTATACTAGCTTGTAACTAATCCGTTTGCACGCAAGACTGTACCCGTGGAAACGTAACCCATACAGAATTCATATTATGCGTGTATACTTTTCTATAAATTGTTGAACTTTAAACAGTTATCAATAGATAATTAGACGGTCAAAGAACGTTTCTTATTTTTTAAACTCATAACAATGTATTGAAAGACTGTCAGTTTATGAAAAGTTTCTGACAGTTAGTTGTTTTTTTTTTATAAATAAGAAACTGGTTTAGAGAAGTGTGCTGAGATCATATACAATCAATGTTAATTATCCATTTTTTAATTGAATTTATCTCGGATTATATACGCTCGATCGACTTCAAATTTTCAGGTTAATTTTATTATCATGTCTCCCTTTATAAGTATACAAAAATTAAAAATTTTTCTGACGGTGCGCCTTAACCCCAAAACAGTCTCACAAACAAACCTTGATTTTATATGACGTAAAGTTGTTTACCATCAATTTGCATCTTTTTGTTTATGCGAAACTAAAATACTTTCTACAATTCTCTCTTCAACTTCAAAAAATTATGCTATAAAAAGCGTCTCTCTTCAAGCTGAAGTTAATAGTTAATCGCATTGATGGAGTAAATTAGATTTAAGCAATATCATTATTATTAACAATGTATCTTTTTTTACAATAAATATATTTAAAACGTATTTTACACGTCTTTTTATTAAAAAAACTACCTTGGGGATCTTTTATATTTTCAGAAACTATTTAATGTGTATGTGTGGGATGAAAAGTGCAGTGTTGAGTAAGATTTACAATACAATAATGTAATGTTTTTTTTACTATATATTATAACGGAGCGCGTCATCCGGTCACGTACATATAAACAGGTCAAATCACGTACCGATCAATGTCAGGCATTCCATACCATTCTTTGCATATTAATTTGTCTCTATTCAAAGCTTTACGAGTATATGCACGTATCGTTGAAGACCGTATTGTATAATTTTGTTGATAAATCTTAATTCATAGCAATTACTAGAGTGAAAAATTCAATAATTAAATGTATTTATATTGTTTAAAATTAAAACTCATAATTAATGCAAAGTGTTAGAATACAAAAAAAGATAATCTTTTGTTTTATATTATCGTGTATTTTATAAATGCTAAATGTTTTAGACGCTTGAATAAAAAACCCACATTGTTAGGTACGAAATGTGATATTCGACTTACCACCATGTAAGATTATTACGAATTTGCTGAAATATTTATTTGTTTGAATAATTCTTAATGTTAAAAACCTGTTTTTGTTGTGTGTAGATATACTGCTGCATATATTACCATTGTCAACATTGTAAGATACCTCAGGCAGTCAGTCAGCGTGTGCGAAAGGCAAATGATCTCTCTCCAGAGTCGGACTATACAAACGGAAAAGTTTTTTTTTTCTCGTTCAAGGAAAATGGTGTGTGATTGTGCATGTCTGCTGTGTGTGTGTTTGTGTGTGTGTGTGTGTGTGTGTGTGTGTGTGTGTGTATCTCTCTCTGCGTGTGTTGTGAGTGCGGGCGGCGGCGGCGGGTGGCTCGAACCTTTCTTACGTCACGTTTTCAAAGCGGCCATATTTTTATGGAAAAAAACAACCAGTGAAGTCGGTGGCGGCGGTTTATAAGCGTACGTCCCCCTCCCTTTACGTGAAAAGTGGAGGAATAAGACCAAACAAACGTCGCAGACGTAACGACACTACCATATTTCAACATGCGAGCAAGTTTTCACAGCAAATTCGATCTCAAGTCGGAGGAGCTTAACTGGAGGGGCACTGCTCTCTCATAAACATACTACTGGCAATCATATCTGAAATGCCTATCGACACCTATATTTGAAATACCTATCGGCTTCTATATCTGAAATGCCTATCGGCACCTATTTTTAAAATGCCAATCGGCAACTATATCTGAAATGCCTATCGGCACCTATATCTGAAATGCCTATCGGCACCAATTTTTGAAATGCCTATCGGAAACTACATCTGAAATGCCTATCAGCACCTATATTTGAAATGCCTATCGGCTTCTATATCTGAAATGCCTATCGGCACCTATTTTTAAAATGCCAATCGGCAACTATATCTGAAATGCCTATCGGCACCTATATCTGAAATGCCTATCGGCACCTATTTTTGAAATGCCTATCGGAAACTACATCTGAAATTCCTATCAGCACCTATATTTGAAATGCCTATCGGCAACCATATCTGGAATGCCTATCGGCGCCTATATTTGAAATGCCTATCGGCTTCTATATCTGAAATACCTATCGGCGCCTATTTTTAAAATGCCAATCGGCAACTATATCTGAAGTGCATATCGGCACCTATATCTGAAATGCCTATCGGCACCTATTTTTGAAATGCCTATCGAAAACTACATCTGAAATGATTATCAGCACCTATATTTGAAATGCCTATCGGCAACCACATCAGAAATGCCTATCGGCACCTATATCTGAAATGCCTTTCGGCATTTATATCTGAAATGCCGGTCGACACCTATATTTGAAATGCCTATCGGCACATATATTTTAAATGCCTATCGGCAACTATATCTGATATGCCTATCGGCACCTATATCTGAAATGCCTATCGGCACCTATTTTTGAAATGCCTATCGGAAACTACATCTGAAATGCCTATCAGCACCTATATTTGAAATGCTTATCGGCAACTATATCTGAAATGCCTATCGACACCGATATTTAAAATCCCTATCGGCTTCTATATCTGAAATGCCTATCGGCACCTATTTTTAAAATGCCAATCGGCAACTATATCTGAAATGCCTATCGGCACCTATATCTGAAATGCCTATCGGCACCAATTTTTGAAATGCCTATCGGAAACTACATCTGAAATGCCTATCAGCACCTATATTTGAAATGCCTATCGGCAACCATATCTGGAATGCTCATCGGCACCGATATTTGAAATGCCTATCGGCTTATATATTTGAAATGCCTATCGGCACCCATTTTTAAAACGCCATTCGGCAACTATATCTGAAATGCCTATCGGCACGTATATCTGAAATGCCTATTGGCACCTATTTTTGAAATGCCTATCGGAAACTACATCTGAAATGCCTATCAGCACCTATATTTGAAATGCCTATCGGCAATCATATCTGAAATGCCTATCGACACCTATATTTGAAATACCTATCGGCTTCTATATCTGAAATGCCTATCGGCACCTATTTTTCAAATGCCAATCGGCAACTATATCTGAAATGCCTATCGGCACCAATTTTTGAAATGCCTATCGGAAACTACATCTGAAATGCCTATCAGCACCTATATTTGAAATGCCTATCGGCAACCATATCTGGAATGCCTATCGGCACCTATATTTGAAATGCCTATCGGCTTCTATATCTAAAATGCCTATCGGCACCTATTTTTAAAATGCCAATCGGCAACTATATCTGAAATGCCTATCGGCACCTATATCTGAAATGCCTATCGGCACCTATTTTTGAAACGCCTATCGGAAACTACATCTGAAATGCCTATCAGCACCTATATTTGAAATGCCTATCGGCTTCTATATCTAAAATGCCTATCGGCACCTATTTTTAAAATGCCAATCGGCAACTATATCTGAAATGCCTATCGGCACCTATATCTGAAATGCCTATTGGCACCTATTTTTGAAATGCCTATCGGAAACTACATCTGAAATGCCTATCAGCACCTATAATTGAAATGCCTATCGGCAATCATATCTGAAATGCCTATCGACACCTATATTTGAAATACCTATCGGCTTCTATATCTGAAATGCCTATCGGCACCTATTTTTCAAATGCCAATCGGCAACTATATCTGAAATGCCTATCGGCACCAATTTTTGAAATGCCTATCGGAAACTACATCTGAAATGCCTATCAGCACCTATATTTGAAATGCCTATCGGCTACCATATCTGAAATGCCTATCGACACCTATATTTGAAATACCTATCGGCTTCTATATCTGAAATGCCTATCGGCACCTATTTTTCAAATGCCAATCGGCAATTATATCTGAAATGCCTATCGGCACCAATTTTTGAAATGCCTATCGGAAACTACATCTGAAATTCCTATCAGCACCTATATTTGAAATGCCTATCGGCAACCATATCTGGAATGCCTATCGGCGCCTATATTTGAAATGCCTATCGGCTTCTATATCTGAAATACCTATCGGCGCCTATTTTTAAAATGCCAATCGGCAACTATATCTGAAGTGCATATCGGCACCTATATCTGAAATGCCTATCGGCACCTATTTTTGAAATGCCTATAGAAAACTACATCTGAAATGCCTATCAGCACCTATATTTGAAATGCCTATCGGCAACCATATCTGGAATGCCTATCGGCACCTATATTTGAAATAGCCTATCGGCTTCTATATCTGAAATGCCTATCGGCACCTATTTTTAAAATGCCAATCGGTCAACTATATCTGAAATGCCTATCAGCACCTATATTTGAAATGCCTATCGGCAACCATATCTGGAATGCCTATCGGCACCTATATTTGAAATGCCTATCGGCTTCTATATCTGAAATGCCTATCGGCACCTATTTTTAAAATGCCAATTGGCATTTTATAAAATAGGTGCCGATAGGCAATTTTAGATGCCTAGTTCTTCGCTGGCATTTCAGACTATAGGTGCCGATAGGCAATATCAGATATAGTTGCCTATCAGGCACCTTTAAAATATATGTGCCGATAGGCATTTCAGATATATGATGTCGATAGGCACTTTTTAAAGATATAGGTTCGAAGGCATTTCAGATATAGGTGTCGATAGGCATTTCAGATATAGGTGCCGATAGGCATTTCAGATATAGGTGCCGATAGGCATTTCAGATATAGTTGCCGATTGGCATTTTAAAAATAGGTGCCGATAAGCATTTCAGATATAGAAGCCGATAGGCATTTAAATATAGGTGCCGATAGGCTTCCAGATATGGTTGCCGATAGGCATTTCAAATATAGGTGCTGATAGGCATTTTAGATGTAGTTTCCGATAGGCATTTCAAAATTGCTGCCGATAGGCATTTCAGATATAGGTGCCGAT
>JAVRKA010001204.1:0-21150 GCA_034508555.1 Venustoraphidia nigricollis | reverse complement strand
CCTATCGGCTTCTATATCTGAAATGCCTATCGGCACCTATTTTTAAAATGCCAATCGGCAACTATATCTGAAATGCCTATCGGCACCTATATCTGAAATGCCTATCGACACCTATATCTGAAATGCCTATCGACACCTATATCTGAAATGCCTATCGACACCTATATCTGAAATGCCTATCGACACCTATATCTGAAATGCCTATCGACACCTATATCTGAAATGCCTATCGACACCTATATCTGAAATGCCTATCGACACCTATATCTGAAATGCCTATCGACACCTATTTTTGAAATACCTATCGGAAACTACATCTGAAATGCCTATCAGCACCTATATTTAAAATGCCTATCGGCAACCATATCTGGAATGCCTATCGGCACCTATATTTGAAATGCCTGTCGGCTTCTATATCTGAAATGCCTATCGGCACCCATTTTTAAAATGCCAATCGGCAACTATATCTGAAATGCCTATCAGCACCTATATCTGAAATGCCTATCGACACCTATATCTGAAATGCCTATCGACACCTATATCCGAAATGCCTATCGACACCTATATCTGAAATGCCTATCGACACCTATATCTGAAATGCCTATCGACACCTATATCTGAAATGCCTATCGACACCTATATCTGAAATGCCTATCGACACCTATTTTTGAAATGCCTATCGGAAACTACATCTGAAATGCCTATCAGCACCTATATTTGAAATGCCTATCGGCAACCATATCTGGAATGCCTATCGGCACCTATATTTGAAATGCCTATCGGCTTCTATATCTGAAATGCCTATCGGCACCTATTTTTAAAATGCCAATCGGCAACTATATCTGAAATGCCTATCGACATCTATATCTGAAATGCCTATCGACACCTATATCTGAAATGCATATCGACACCTATATCTGAAATGCCTATCGACACCTATATCTGAAATGCCTATCGACACCTATATCTGAAATGCCTATTGACACCTATATCTGAAATGCCTATCGACACCTATATCTGAAATGCCTATCGACACCTATATCTGAAATGCCTATCGACACCTATTTTTGAAATGCCTATCGGAAACTACATCTGAAATGCCTATCAGCACCTATATTTGAAATGTCTATCGGCAACCATATCTGGAATGCCTATCGGCACCTATATTTGAAATGCCTATCGGCTTCTATATCTGAAATGCCTATCGGCACCTATTTTTAAAATGTCAATCGGCAACTATATCTGAAATGCCTATCGGCACCTATATCTGAAATGCCTATCGACACCTATATCTGAAATGCCTATCGACACCTATATCTGAAATGCCTATCGACACCTTTATCTGAAATGCCTATCGACACCTATATCTGAAATGCCTATCGACACCTATATCTGAAATGCCTATCGACACCTATATCTGAAATGCCTATCGACACCTATATCTGAAATGCCTATCGACACCTATATCTGAAATGCCTATCGACACCTATTTTTGAAATGCCTATCGGAAACTACATCTGAAATGCCTATCAGCACCTATATTTGAAATGCCTATCGGCAACCATATCTGGAATGCCTCTCGGCACCTATATTCGAAATGCCTATCGGCTTCTATATCTGAAATGCCTATCGGCACCTATTTTTAAAATGCCAATCGGCAACTATATCTGAAATGCCTGTCGGCACCTATATCTGAAATGCCTATCGACACCTATATCTGAAATGCCTATCGACACCTATATCTGAAATGCCTATCGACACCTATATCTGAAATGCCTATCGACACCTATATCTAAATTGCCTATCGACACCTATATCTGAAATGCCTATCGACACCTATATCTGAAATGCCTATCGACACCTATATCTGAAATGCCTATCGACACCTATTTTTGAAATGCCTATCGGAAACTACATCTGAAATGCCTATCAGCACCTATATTTGAAATGCCTATCGGCAACCATATCTGAAATGCCTATCGACACCTATATCTGAAATGCCTATCGACACCTATATCTGAAATGCCTATCGACACCTATATCTGAAATGCCTATCGACACCTATATCTGAAATGCCTATCGACACCTATATCTGAAATGCCTATCGACACCTATATTTGAAATGCCTATCGACACCTATATCTGAAATGCCTATCGACACCTATTTTTGAAATGCCTATCGGAAACTACATCTGAAATGCCTATCAGCACCTATATTTGAAATGCCTATCGGCAACCATATCTGGAATGCCTATCGGCACCTATATTTGAAATGCCTATCGGCTTCTATATCTGAAATGCCTATCGACACCTATATCTGAAATGCCTATCGACACCTATATCTGAAATGCCTATCGACACCTATATCTGAAATGCCTATCGACACCTATATCTGAAATGCCTATCGACACCTATATCTGAAATGCCTATCGACACTTATATCTGAAATGCCTATCGACACCTATATCTGAAATGCCTATCGACACCTATATCTGAAATGCCTATCGACACCTATATCTGAAATGCCTATCGACACCTATATCTGAAATGCCTATCGACACCTATATCTGAAATGCCTATCGACACCTATATCTGAAATGCCTATCGACATCTATATCTGAAATGCCTATCGACACCTATATCTGAAATGCCTATCGACACCTATATCTGAAATGCCTATCGACACCTATATCTGAAATGCCTATCGACACCTATATCTGAAATGCCTATCGACATCTATATCTGAAATGCCTATCGACACCTATTTTTGAAATGCCTATCGGAAACTACATCTGAAATGCCTATCAGCACCTATATTTGAAATGCCTATCGGCAACCATATATGGAATGCCTGTCGGCACCTATATTTGAAATGCCTATCGGCTTCTATATCTGAAATGCCTATCGGCACCTATTTTTAAAATGCCAATCGGCAACTATATCTGAAATGCCTATCGGCACCTATATCTGAAATGCCTATCGACACCTATATCTGAAATGCCTATCGACACCTATATCTGAAATGCCTATCGACACCTATATCTGAAATGCCTATCGACACCTATAACTGAAATGCCTATCGACACCTATATCTGAAATGCCTATCGACACCTATTTTTGAAATGCCTATCGGAAACTACATCTGAAATGCCTATCAGCACCTATATTTGAAATGCCTATCGGCAACCATATCTGGAATGCCTATCGGCACCTATATTTGAAATGCCTATCGGCTTCTATATCTGAAATGCCTATCGGCACCTGTTTTTAAAATGCCAATCGGCAACTATATCTGAAATGCCTATCGGCACCTATATCTGAAATGCCTATCGACACCTATATCTGAAATGCCTATCGACACCTATATCTAAAATGCCTATCGACACCTATATCTGAAATGCCTATCGACACCTATATCTGAAATGCCTATCGACACCTATATCTGAAATGCCTATCGACACCTATATCTGAAATGCCTATCGACACCTATATCTGAAATGCCTATCGACACCTATATCTGAAATGCCTATCGACACCTATATCTGAAATGCCTATCGACACCTATATCTGAAATGCCTATCGACACCTATTTTTGAAATGCCTATCGGAAACTACATCTGAAATGCCTATCAGCACCTATATTTGAAATGCCTATCGGCAACCATATCTGGAATGCCTATCGGCACCTATATTTGAAATGCCTATCGACTTCTATATCTGAAATGCCTATCGGCACCTATTTTTAAAATGCCAATCGGCATCTATATCTGAAATGCCTATCGGCACCTATATCTGAAATGCCTATCGACACCTATATCTGAAATGCCTATCGACACCTATATCTGAAATGCCTATCGACACATATATCTGAAATGCCTATCGACACCTATATCTGAAATGCCTATCGACACCTATATCTGAAATGCCTATCGACACCTATTTTTGAAATGCCTATCGGAAACTACATCTGAAATGCCTATCAGCACCTATATTTGAAATGCCTATCGGCAACCATATCTGGAATGCCTATCGGCACCTATATTTGAAATGCCTATCGGCTTCTATATCTGAAATGCCTATCGGCACCTATTTTTAAAATGCCAATCGGCAACTATATCTGAAATGCCTATCGGCACCTATATCTGAAATGCCTATCGACACCTACATCTGAAATGCCTATCGACACCTATATCTGAAATGCCTATCGACACCTATATCTGAAATGCCTATCGACACCTATATCTGAAATGCCTATCGACGCCTATATCTGAAATGCCTATCGACACCTATATCTGAAATGCCTATCGACACCTATATCTGAAATGCCTTTAGAAACCTATATCTGAAATGCCTATCGACACCTATTTTTGAAATGCCTATCGGAAATTACATCTGAAATGCCTATCAGCACCTATATTTGAAATGCCTATCGGCAACCATATCTGGAATGCCTATCGGCACCCATATTTGAAATGCCTATCGGCTTCTATATCTGAAATGCCTTTCGGCACCTATTTTTAAAATGCCAATCGGCAACTATAACTGAAATGCCTATCGGCACCTATATCTGAAATGCCTATCGACACCTATATCTGAAATGCCTATCGACACCTATATCTGAAATGCCTATCGACAAATATATCTGAAATGCCTATCGACACCTATATCTGAAATGCCTATCGACACCTATATCTGAAATGCCTATCGACACCTATATCTGAAATGCCTATCGACACCTATATCTGAAATGCCTATCGACACCTATTTTTGAAATGCCTATCGGAAACTACATCTGAAATGCCTATCAGCACCTATATTTGAAATGCCTATCGGCAACCATATCTGGAATGCCTATCGGCACCTATATTTGAAATGCCTATCGGCTTCTATATCTGAAATGCCTATCGGCACCTATTTTTAAAATGCCAATCGGCAACTATATCTGAAATGCCTATCGGCACCTATATCTGAAATGCCTATCGACACCTATATCTGAAATGCCTATCGACACCTATATCTGAAATGCCTATCGACACCTATATCTGAAATGCCTATCGACACCTATATCTGAAATGCCTATCGACACCTATATCTGAAATGCCTATCGACACCTATATCTGAAATGCCTATCGACACCTATATCTGAAATGCCTATCGACACCTATTTTTGAAATACCTATCGGAAACTACATCTGAAATGCCTATCAGCACCTATATTTAAAATGCCTATCGGCAACCATATCTGGAATGCCTATCGGCACCTATATTTGAAATGCCTGTCGGCTTCTATATCTGAAATGCCTATCGGCACCTATTTTTAAAATGCCAATCGGCAACTATATCTGAAATGCCTATCGGCACCTATATCTGAAATGCCTATCGACACCTATATCTGAAATGCCTATCGACACCTATATCCGAAATGCCTATCGACACCTATTTTTGAAATGCCTATCGGAAACTACATCTGAAATGCCTATCAGCACCTATATTTGAAATGCCTATCGGCAACCATATCTGGAATGCCTATCGGCACCTATATTTGAAATGCCTATCGGCTTCTATATCTGAAATGCCTATCGGCACCTATTTTTAAAATGCCAATCGGCAACTATATCTGAAATGCCTATCGACATCTATATCTGAAATGCCTATCGACACCTATATCTGAAATGCCTATCGACACCTATATCTGAAATGCCTATCGACACCTATATCTGAAATGCCTATCGACACCTATATCTGAAATGCCTATTGACACCTATATCTGAAATGCCTATCGACACCTATATCTGAAATGCCTATCGACACCTATATCTGAAATGCCTATCGACACCTATTTTTGAAATGCCTATCGGAAACTACATCTGAAATGCCTATCAGCACCTATATTTGAAATGCCTATCGGCAACCATATCTGGAATGCCTATCGGCACCTATATTTGAAATGCCTATCGGCTTCTATATCTGAAATGCCTATTGGCACCTGTTTTTAAAATGCCAATCGGCAACTATATCTGAAATGCCTATCGGCACCTATATCTGAAATGCCTATCGACACCTATATCTGAAATGCCTATCGACACCTATATCTAAAATGCCTATCGACACCTATATCTGAAATGCCTATCGACACCTATATCTGAAATGCCTATCGACACCTATATCTGAAATGCCTATCGACACCTATATCTGAAATGCCTATCGACACCTATATCTGAAATGCCTATCGACACCTATATCTGAAATGCCTATCGACACCTATATCTGAAATGCCTATCGACACCTATATCTGAAATGCCTATCGACACCTATTTTTGAAATGCCTATCGGAAACTACATCTGAAATGCCTATCAGCACCTATATTTGAAATGCCTATCGGCAACCATAACTGGAATGCCTATCGGCACCTATATTTGAAATGCCTATCGACTTCTATATCTGAAATGCCTATCGGCACCTATTTTTAAAATGCCAATCGGCATCTATATCTGAAATGCCTATCGGCACCTATATCTGAAATGCCTATCGACACCTATATCTGAAATGCCTATCGACACCTATATCTGAAATGCCTATCGACACCTATATCTGAAATGCCTATCGACACCTATATCTGAAATGCCTATCGACACCTATATCTGAAATGCCTATCGACACCTATTTTTGAAATGCCTATCGGAAACTACATCTGAAATGCCTATCAGCACCTATATTTGAAATGCCTATCGGCAACCATATCTGGAATGCCTATCGGCACCTATATTTGAAATGCCTATCGGCTTCTATATCTGAAATGCCTATCGGCACCTATTTTTAAAATGCCAATCGGCAACTATATCTGAAATGCCTATCGGCACCTATATCTGAAATGCCTATCGACACCTACATCTGAAATGCCTATCGACACCTCTATCTGAAATGCCTATCGACACCTATATCTGAAATGCCTATCGACACCTATATCTGAAATGCCTATCGACACCTATATCTGAAATGCCTATCGACACCTATATCTGAAATGCCTATCGACACCTATATCTGAAATGCCTATCGACACCTATATCTAAAATGCCTATCGACACCTATTTTTGAAATGCCTATCGGAAACTACATCTGAAATGCCTATCAGCACCTATATTTGAAATGCCTATCGGCAACCATATCTGGAATGCCTATCGGCACCTATATTTGAAATGCCTATCATCTTCTATATCTGAAATGCCTATCGGCACCTATTTTTAAAATGCCAATCGGCAACTATATCTGAAATGCCTATCGGCACCTATATCTGAAATGCCTATCGACACCTATATCTGAAATGCCTATCGACACCTATATCTGAAATGCCTATCGACTCCTATATCTGAAATGCCTATCGACACCTATATCTGAAATGCCTATCGACACCTATATCTGAAATGCCTATCGACACCTATATCTGAAATGCCTATCGACACCTATATCTGAAATGCCTATCGACACCTATTTTTGAAATGCCTATCGGAAACTACATCTGAAATGCCTATCAGCACCTATATTTGAAATGCCTATCGGCAACCATATCTGGAATGCCTATCGGCACCTATATTTGAAATGCCTATCGGCTTCTATATCTGAAATGCCTATCGGCACCTATTTTTAAAATGCCAATCGGCAACTATATCTGAAATGCCTATCGGCACCTATATCTGAAATGCCTATTGACACCTATATCTGAAATGCCTATCGACACCTATATCTGAAATGCCTATCGACACCTATATCTGAAATGCCTATCGACACCTATATCTGAAATGCCTATCGACGCCTATATCTGAAATGCCTATCGACACCTATATCTGAAATGCCTATCGACACCTATATCTGAAATGCCTTTAGAAACCTATATCTGAAATGCCTATCGACACCTATTTTTGAAATGCCTATCGGAAATTACATCTGAAATGCCTATCAGCACCTATACTTGAAATGCCTATCGGCAACCATATCTGGAATGCCTATCGGCACCCTTATTTGAAATGCCTATCGGCTTCTATATCTGAAATGCCTTTCGGCACCTATTTTTAAAATGCCAATCGGCAACTATAACTGAAATGCCTATCGGCACCTATATCTGAAATGCCTATCGACACCTATATCTGAAATGCCTATCGACACCTATATCTGAAATGCCTATCGACAAATATATCTGAAATGCCTATCGACACCTATATCTGAAATGCCTATCGACACCTATATCTGAAATGCCTATCGACACCTATATCTGAAATGCCTATCGACACCTATATCTGAAATGCCTATCGACACCTATTTTTGAAATGCCTATCGGAAACTACATCTGAAATGCCTATCAGCACCTATATTTGAAATGCCTATCGGCAACCATATCTGGAATGCCTATCGGCACCTATATTTGAAATGCCTATCGGCTTCTATATCTGAAATGCCTATCGGCACCTATTTTTAAAATGCCAATCGGCAACTATATCTGAAATGCCTATCGGCACCTATATCTGAAATGCCTATCGACACCTATATCTGAAATGCCTATCGACACCTATATCTGAAATGCCTATCGATACCTATATCTGAAATGCCTATCGACACCTATATCTGAAATGCCTATCGACACCTATATCTGAAATGCCTATCGACACCTATATCTGAAATGCCTATCGACACCTATATCTGAAATGCCTATCGACACCTATTTTTGAAATACCTATCGGAAACTACATCTGAAATGCCTATCAGCACCTATATTTAAAATGCCTATCGGCAACCATATCTGGAATGCCTATCGGCACCTATATTTGAAATGCCTGTCGGCTTATATATCTGAAATGCCTATCGGCACCTATTTTTAAAATGCCAATCGGCAACTATATCTGAAATGCCTATCGGCACCTATATCTGAAATGCCTATCGACACCTATATCTGAAATGCCTATCGACACCTATATCCGAAATGCCTATCGACACCTATATCTGAAATGCCTATCGACACCTATATCTGAAATGCCTATCGACACCTATATCTGAAATGCCTATCGACACCTATATCTGAAATGCCTATCGACACCTATTTTTGAAATGCCTATCGGAAACTACATCTGAAATGCCTATCAGCACCTATATTTGAAATGCCTATCGGCAACCATATCTGGAATGCCTATCGGCACCTATATTTGAAATGCCTATCGGCTTCTATATCTGAAATGCCTATCGGCACCTATTTTTAAAATGCCAATCGGCAACTATATCTGAAATGCCTATCGACATCTATATCTGAAATGCCTATCGACACCTATATCTGAAATGCCTATCGACACCTATATCTGAAATGCCTATCGACACCTATATCTGAAATGCCTATCGACACCTATATCTGAAATGCCTATTGACACCTATATCTGAAATGCCTATCGACACCTATATCTGAAATGCCTATCGACACCTATATCTGAAATGCCTATCGACACCTATTTTTGAAATGCCTATCGGAAACTACATCTGAAATGCCTATCAGCACCTATATTTGAAATGTCTATCGGCAACCATATCTGGAATGCCTATCGGCACCTATATTTGAAATGCCTATCGGCTTCTATATCTGAAATGCCTATCGGCACCTATTTTTAAAATGTCAATCGGCAACTATATCTGAAATGCCTATCGGCACCTATATCTGAAATGCCTATCGACACCTATATCTGAAATGCCTATCGACACCTATATCTGAAATGCCTATCGACACCTTTATCTGAAATGCCTATCGACACCTATATCTGAAATGCCTATCGACACCTATATCTGAAATGCCTATCGACACCTATATCTGAAATGCCTATCGACACCTATATCTGAAATGCCTATCGACACCTATATCTGAAATGCCTATCGACACCTATTTTTGAAATGCCTATCGGAAACTACATCTGAAATGCCTATCAGCACCTATATTTAAAATGCCTAACGGCAACCATATCTGGAATGCCTCTCGGCACCTATATTCGAAATGCCTATCGGCTTCTATATCTGAAATGCCTATCGGCACCTATTTTTAAAATGCCAATCGGCAACTATATCTGAAATGCCTGTCGGCACCTATATCTGAAATGCCTATCGACACCTATATCTGAAATGCCTATCGACACTTATATCTGAAATGCCTATCGACACCTATATCTGAAATGCCTATCGACACCTATATCTGAAATGCCTATCGACACCTATATCTGAAATGCCTATCGACACCTATATCTGAAATGCCTATCGACACCTATATCTGAAATGCCTATCGACACCTATTTTTGAAATGCCTATCGGAAACTACATCTGAAATGCCTATCAGCACCTATATTTGAAATGCCTATCGGCAACCATATCTGGAATGCCTATCGGCACCTATATTTGAAATGCCTATCGGCTTCTATATCTGAAATGCCTATCGGCACCTATTTTTAAAATGCCAATCGGCAACTATATCTGAAATGCCTATCGGCACCTATATCTGAAATGCCTATCGACACCTATATCTGAAATGCCTATCGACACCTATATCTGAAATGCCTATCGACACCTATATCTGAAATGCCTATCGACACCTACATCTGAAATGCCTATCGACACCTATATCTTAAATGGCTATCGACACCTATATCTGAAATGCCTATCGACACCTATATCTGAAATGCCTATCGACACCTATTTTTGAAATGCCTATCGGAAACTACATCTGAAATGCCTATCAGCACCTATATTTGAAATGCCTATCGGCAACCATATCTGGAATGCCTATCGGCACCTATATTTGAAATGCCTATCGGCTTCTATATCTGAAATGCCTATCAGCAACTATTTTTAAAATGCCAATCGGCAACTATATCTGAAATGCCTATCGGCACCTATATCTTAAATGTCTATCGGCATCAATTTTTGAAATGCCTATCGGAAACTACATCTAAAATGCCTATCAGCACCTATATTTGAAATGCCTCTCGGCAACCATATCTGGAATGCCTATCGCCACCTATATTTGAATTGCCTATCGGCTTCTATATCTGAAATGCTTATCGGCACCTATTTTTAAAATGCCAATTGGCAACTATATCTGTAATGCCTATCGGCACCTATATCTGAAATGCCTATCAGCACCTTTTTTTGAAATGCCTATCGGAAACTACATCTGAAATGCCTATCAGCACATATATTTGAAATGCCTATCGGCTTCTATATCCGAAATGCTTATCGGCACCTATTTTTAAAATGCCAATTGGCAACTATATCTGAAATGCCTATCGGCAACTATATCTGAAATGCCTATCGGCACCTATATCTGAAATGCCTATCGGCACCTATTTTTGAAATGCCTATCGGAAACTACATTTGAAATGTCTATCAGCACCTATATTTGAAATGCCTATCGGCAACCATCTCTGGAATGCCTGTCGGCACTTATATTTGAAATGCCTATCGGTTTCTATATCTGAAATACCTAACGGCACCTTTTTTTATAATGCCAATCGGCAACTATATCTGAAATGCCTATCGGCACCTATATCTGAAATGCCTATCGGCACCTATTTTTAAAATGCAAATTCGGCAACTATATCTGAAATGCCTATCAGCACCTATATTTGACATGCCTATCGGCAACCATATCTGAAATGCCTATCGACACCTATATTTGAAATACCTATCGGCTTCTATATCTGAAATGCCTATCGGCACCTTTTTTTATAATGCCAATTGGCAACTATATCTGAAAAGCCTATCGGCATCTATATCTGAAATGCCTATCGGCACCTCTTTTTGAAATGCCTATCGGAAACTACATCTGAAATGCCTATCAGCACCTATATTTGAAATGCCTATCAGCAACCATATCTGGAATGCCTATCGGCACCTATATTTTAAATGCCTATCAACTTCTATATCTGAAATGCCTATCGGCACCTATATTTTAAATACCAACCGGCTTCTATATCTGAAATGCCTATCGGCACCTATATCTGAAGTGCCTATCGGCACTAATTTTTGAAATGCCTATCGGAAACTACATATGGAATGCCTATCAGCACCTATATTTAAAATGCCTATCGGCAACCATATTTGGAATGCCTATCGGCACCTATATTTGAAATGCCTATCGGCTTCTATATCTGAAATGCCTATCGACACCTATTTTTAAAATGCCAATCGTCAACTATATCTGAAATGCCTATCGGCACCTATATCTGAAATGCCTATCGGCACCTATTTTTGAAATGCGCAACGGAAACTACATCTGAAATGCCTATCAGCACCTATATTTGAAATGCCTATCGGCAACCATATCTGAAATGCCTATCGACACCTATATTTGAAATACCTATCGGCTTCTATATCTGAAATGCCTATCGGCACCCATTTTTAAAATCCTAATCGGCAACTATATCTGAAATGCCTATCGGCACCTATATCTGAAATGCCTATCGGCACCAATCTTTGAAATGCCTATCGGAAACTACATCTGAAATGCCTATCAGCACCTATATTTGAAATGCCTATCGGCAACCATATCTGGAATGCCTATCGGCACCTATATTTTAAATGCCTATCAACTTCTATATCTGAAATGCCTATCGGCACCTATATTTTAAATACCTATCGGCTTCTATATCTGAAATGCCTATCGGCACCTATATCTGAAGTGCCTATCGGCACCAATTTTTGAAATGCCTATCGGAAACTACATATGGAATGCCTATCAGCACCTATATTTGAAATGCCTATCGGCAACCATATCTGGAATGTCTATCGGCACCTATATTTGAAATGCCTATCGGCTTCTATATCTGAAATGCCTATCGGCACCTATTTTTAAAATGCCAATCGGCAACTATATCTGTAATGCCTATCGGCACCTATATCTGAAATGCCTATTGGCACCTATTTTTGAAATGCCTATCGAAAACTACATCTGAAATGCCTATCAGCACCAATATTTGAAATGCCTATCGGCAACCATATCTGAAATGCCTATCGACACCTATATTTGAAATACCTATCGGCTTCTATATTTGAAATGCCTATCGGCACCTATTTTTAAAATGCCAATCGGCAACCATATCTGAAATGCCTATCGGCTCCTATATCTGAAATGCCTATCGGCAACTATATCTGAAATGCCTATCGGCACCAATTTTTGAAATGCCTATCGGAAACTAGGTCTGAAATGCCTATCAGCACCTATATTTGAAATGCCTATCGGCAACCATATCTGGAATGCCTATCGGCACCTATATTTAAAATGCCTATCGGCTTCTACATCTGAAATGCCTATCGGCACCTATTTTTAAAATGCCAATCGGCAACTATATCTGAAATGCCTATCAGCACCTATATCTGAAATGCCTATCGGCACCTATTTTTGAAATGCCTATCGGAAACTACATCTGAAATGCCTATCAGCACCTATATTTGAAATGCCTATCGGCAATCATATCTGGAATGCTATCGGCACCTATATTTGAAATGCCTATCGGCTTCTATATCTGAAATGCCTATCGGCACCTATTTTTAAAATGCCAATCGGCAACCATGTCTGAAATGCCTATCGGCACCTATATCTGAAATGCCTATCAGCATCTCTTTTTGAAGTGCCTATCGGAAACTACATCTGAAATGCCTATCAGCACCTATATTTTAATGCCTATCGGCAACCATATCTGGAATGCCTATCGGCAACTATATTTGAAATGCCTATCGGCTTCTATATCTGAAATGCCTATCGGCACCTATTTTTAAATGCCAATCGGCAACTATATCTGAAATGCCTATCGGCACCTATATCTGAAATGCCTATCGACACCTATTTTTGAAATGCCTATCGGAAACTACATCTGAAATGCCTATCAGCACCTATATTTGAAATGCCTATCGGCAACCATATCTGGAATGCCTATCGGCACCTATATTTGAAATGCCTATCGGCTTCTATATCTGAAATGCCTATCGGCACCTATTTTTAAAATGCCAATCGGCAACTATATCTGAAATGCCTATCGGCACCTATATCTGAAATGCCAATCGGCACCTATATCTGAAATGCCTATCGGCACCTATTTTTTCATTTGCCTATCGGAAACTACATCTGAAATGCCTATCAGCACCTATATTTGAAATGCCTATCGGCAACCATATCTGAAATGCCTATCGACACCTATATTTGAAATACCTATCGGCTTCTATATCTGAAATGCCTATCGGCACCTATTTTTAGAATGCCAATCGGCAACTATATCTGAAATGCCTATCGGCACCTATATCTTAAATGCCTATCGGCATCAATTTTTGAAATGCCTATCGGAAACTACATCTAAAATGCCTATCAGCACCTATATTTGAAATGCCTATCGGCAACCATATCTGGAATGCCTATCGCCACCTATATTTGAAATGCCTATCGGCTTCTATATCTGAAATACTTATCGGCACCTATTTTTAAAATGCCAATTGGCAACTATATCTGAAATGCCTATCGGCACCTATATCTGAAATGCCTATCGGCACCTTTTTTTGAAATGCCTATCGGAAACTACATCTGAAATGCCTATCAGCACCTATATTTGAAATGCCTATCGGCAACCATATCTGGAATGCCTATCGGCACCTATATTTGAAATGCCTCTCGGCTTCTATATCTGAAATGCCTATCGGCACCTATTTTTAAAATGGCAATCGGCAACTATATCTGAAATGCCTATCGGCACCTATATCTGAAATGCCTATCGGCACCTATTTTTGAAATGCCTATCGGAAACTACATCTGAAATGCCTATCAGCACCTATATTTGAAATGCCTATCGGCAACCATATCTGGAATGCCTATCGGCACCTATATTTGAAATGCCTATCGGCTTCTATATCTGAAATGTCTATCGGCACCTATTTTTAAAATGGCAATCGGCAACTATATCTGAAATGCTTATCGGCACCTATATGTGAAATGCCTATCGGCACCTATTTTTAAAATTCCTATCGGAAACTGCATCTGAAATGCCTATCAGCACCTAAATTTGAAATGCCTATCGGCAACCATATCTGAAATGCCTATCGACACCTATATTTGAAATACCTATCGGCTTCTATATCTGAAATGCCTATCGGCACCTTTTTTTAAAATGCCAATCGGCAAATATATCTGAAATGCCTATCGGCACCTATATCTGAAATGCCTATCGGTACCTATTTTTGAAATGCCTATCGGAAACTACATCTGAAATGCCTATCAGCACCTATATTTGAAATGCCTATCGGCAACCATATCTGGAATGCCAATTGGCACCTATATTTGAAATGCCTATCGGCTTCTATATCTGAAATGCCTATCGACACCTATTTTTAAAATGCCAATTGGCAACTATATCTGAAATGACTATCGGCACCTATATCTGAAATGCCTATCGGTACCTATTTTTGAAATGCCTATCGGAAACTACATCTGAAATGCCTATCAGCACTTATATTTGAAATGCCTATCGGCAACCATATCTGGAATGCCTATCGGCACCTATATTTAAAATGCCTATCGGCTTCTATATCTGAAATGCCTATCTGCTCCTATATTTGAAATGCCTATCGGCAACCGTATCTATAATGCCTATCGACACCTATATTTGAAATACCTATCGGCCTCTATATCTGAAATGCCTATCGGCACCTGTTTTTAAAATGCCAATCGACACCTATATCTGAAATGCCTATCGACACCTATATCTGAAATGCCTATCGACACCTATTTTTGAAATGCCTATCGGAAACTACATCTTAAATGCCTATCAGCACCTATATTTGAAATGCCTATCGGCAACCTTATCTGGAATGCCTATCGGCACCTATATTTGAAATGCCTATCGGCTTCTATATCTGAAATGCCTATCGGCACCTATTTTTAAAATGCCAATCGGCAACTATATCTGAAATGCCTATCGGCACCTATATCTGAAATGCCTATCGACACCTATATCTGAAATGCCTATCGACACCTATATCTGAAATGCCTATCGACACCTATATCTGAAATGCCTATCGACACCTATATCTGAAATGCCTATCGACACCTATATCTGAAATGCCTATCGACACCTATATCTGAAATGCCTATCGACACCTATATCTGAAATGCCTATCGACACCCTATTTTTGAAATGCCTATCGGAAACTACATCTGAAATGCCTATCAGCACCTATATTTGAAATGCCTATCGGCAACCATATCTGGAATGCCTATCGGCACCTATATTTGAAATGCCTATCGGCTTCTATATCTGAAATGCCTATCGGCACCTATTTTTAAAATGCCAATCGGCAACTATATCTGAAAAGCCTATCGGCACCTATATCTGAAATGCCTATCGACACCTATATCTGAAATGCCTATCGACACCTTTATCTGAAATGCCTATCGACACCTATATCTGAAATGCCTATCGACACCTATATCTGAAATGCCTATCGACACCTATATCTGAAATGCCTATCGACACCTATATCTGAAATGCCTATCGACACCTATTTTTGAAATGCCTATCGAAAACTACATCTGAAATGCCTATCAGCACCTATATTTGAAATGCCTATCGGGAACCATATCTGGAATGCCTATCGGCACCTATATTTGAAATGCCTATCGGCTTCTATATCTGAAATGCCTATCGGCACCTATTTTTAAAATGCCAATCGGCAACTATATCTGAAATGCCTATCGGCACCTATATCTGAAATGCCTATCGACACCTATATCTGAAATGCCTATCGGCACCTATTTTTTCATTTGCCTATCGGAAACTACATCTGAAATGCCTATCAGCACCTATATTTGAAATGCCTATCGGCAACCATATCTGAAATGCCTATCGACACCTATATTTGAAATACCTATCGGCTTCTATATCTGAAATGCCTATCGGCACCTATTTTTAGAATGCCAATCGGCAACTATATCTGAAATGCCTATCGGCACCTATATCTTAAATGCCTATCGGCATCAATTTTTGAAATGCCTATCGGAAACTACATCTAAAATGCCTATCAGCACCTATATTTGAAATGCCTATCGGCAACCATATCTGGAATGCCTATCGCCACCTATATTTGAAATGCCTATCGGCTTCTATATCTGAAATACTTATCGGCACCTATTTTTAAAATGCCAATTGGCAACTATATCTGAAATGCCTATCGGCACCTATATCTGAAATGCCTATCGGCACCTTTTTTTGAAATGCCTATCGGAAACTACATCTGAAATGCCTATCAGCACCTATATTTGAAATGCCTATCGGCAACCATATCTGGAATGCCTATCGGCACCTATATTTGAAATGCCTCTCGGCTTCTATATCTGAAATGCCTATCGGCACCTATTTTTAAAATGGCAATCGGCAACTATATCTGAAATGCCTATCGGCACCTATATCTGAAATGCCTATCGGCACCTATTTTTGAAATGCCTATCGGAAACTACATCTGAAATGCCTATCAGCACCTATATTTGAAATGCCTATCGGCAACCATATCTGGAATGCCTATCGGCACCTATATTTGAAATGCCTATCGGCTTCTATATCTGAAATGTCTATCGGCACCTATTTTTAAAATGGCAATCGGCAACTATATCTGAAATGCTTATCGGCACCTATATGTGAAATGCCTATCGGCACCTATTTTTAAAATTCCTATCGGAAACTGCATCTGAAATGCCTATCAGCACCTAAATTTGAAATGCCTATCGGCAACCATATCTGAAATGCCTATCGACACCTATATTTGAAATACCTATCGGCTTCTATATCTGAAATGCCTATCGGCACCTTTTTTTAAAATGCCAATCGGCAAATATATCTGAAATGCCTATCGGCACCTATATCTGAAATGCCTATCGGTACCTATTTTTGAAATGCCTATCGGAAACTACATCTGAAATGCCTATCAGCACCTATATTTGAAATGCCTATCGGCAACCATATCTGGAATGCCAATTGGCACCTATATTTGAAATGCCTATCGGCTTCTATATCTGAAATGCCTATCGACACCTATTTTTAAAATGCCAATTGGCAACTATATCTGAAATGACTATCGGCACCTATATCTGAAATGCCTATCGGTACCTATTTTTGAAATGCCTATCGGAAACTACATCTGAAATGCCTATCAGCACTTATATTTGAAATGCCTATCGGCAACCATATCTGGAATGCCTATCGGCACCTATATTTAAAATGCCTATCGGCTTCTATATCTGAAATGCCTATCTGCTCCTATATTTGAAATGCCTATCGGCAACCGTATCTATAATGCCTATCGACACCTATATTTGAAATACCTATCGGCCTCTATATCTGAAATGCCTATCGGCACCTGTTTTTAAAATGCCAATCGACACCTATATCTGAAATGCCTATCGACACCTATATCTGAAATGCCTATCGACACCTATTTTTGAAATGCCTATCGGAAACTACATCTTAAATGCCTATCAGCACCTATATTTGAAATGCCTATCGGCAACCTTATCTGGAATGCCTATCGGCACCTATATTTGAAATGCCTATCGGCTTCTATATCTGAAATGCCTATCGGCACCTATTTTTAAAATGCCAATCGGCAACTATATCTGAAATGCCTATCGGCACCTATATCTGAAATGCCTATCGACACCTATATCTGAAATGCCTATCGACACCTATATCTGAAATGCCTATCGACACCTATATCTGAAATGCCTATCGACACCTATATCTGAAATGCCTATCGACACCTATATCTGAAATGCCTATCGACACCTATATCTGAAATGCCTATCGACACCTATATCTGAAATGCCTATCGACACCTATTTTTGAAATGCCTATCGGAAACTACATCTGAAATGCCTATCAGCACCTATATTTGAAATGCCTATCGGCAACCATATCTGGAATGCCTATCGGCACCTATATTTGAAATGCCTATCGGCTTCTATATCTGAAATGCCTATCGGCACCTATTTTTAAAATGCCAATCGGCAACTATATCTGAAAAGCCTATCGGCACCTATATCTGAAATGCCTATCGACACCTATATCTGAAATGCCTATCGACACCTTTATCTGAAATGCCTATCGACACCTATATCTGAAATGCCTATCGACACCTATATCTGAAATGCCTATCGACACCTATATCTGAAATGCCTATCGACACCTATATCTGAAATGCCTATCGACACCTATTTTTGAAATGCCTATCGAAAACTACATCTGAAATGCCTATCAGCACCTATATTTGAAATGCCTATCGGGAACCATATCTGGAATGCCTATCGGCACCTATATTTGAAATGCCTATCGGCTTCTATATCTGAAATGCCTATCGGCACCTATTTTTAAAATGCCAATCGGCAACTATATCTGAAATGCCTATCGGCACCTATATCTGAAATGCCTATCGACACCTATATCTGAAATGCCTATCGTCACCTATATCTGAAATGCCTATCGACACCTATATCTGAAATGCCTATCGACACCTATATCTGAAATGCCTATCGACACCTATATCTGAAATGCCTATCGACACCTATTTTTGAAATGCCTATCGGAAATTACCTCTGAAATGCCTATCAGCACCTATATTTGAAATGCCTATCGGCAACCATATCTGGAATGCCTATCGGCACCTATATTTGAAATGCCTATCGGCTTCTATATCTGAAAAACCTATCGGCACCTATTTTTAAAATGCCAATCGGCAACTATATCTGAAATGCCTATCGGCACCTATATCTGAAATGCCTATCGACACCTATATCTGAAATGCCTATCGACACCTATATCTGAAATGCCTATCGACACCTATATCTCAAATGCCTATCGACACCTATATCTGAAATGCCTATCGACACCTATATCTGAAATGCCTATCGACACCTATTTTTGAAATGCCTATCGGAAACTACATCTGAAATGCCTATCAGCACCTATATTTGAAATGCCTATCGGCAACCATATCTGGAATGCCTATCGGCACCTATATTTGAAATGCCTAACGGCTTCTATATCTGAAATGCCTATCGGCACCTATTTTTAAATTGCCAATCGGCAACTATATCTGAAATGCCTATCGGCACCTATATCTGAAATGCCTATCGACACCTATATTTGAAATGCCTATCGGCTTCTATATCTGAAATGCCTATCGGCACCTATTTTTAAAATGCCAGTCGGCAACTATATCTGAAATGCCTATCGGCACCTATATCTGAAATGCCTATCGACACCTATATCTGAAATGCCTATCGACACCTATATCTGAAATGCCTATCGACACCTATATCTGAAATGCCTATCGACACCTTTATCTGAAATGCCTATCGACACCTATATCTGAAATGCCTATCGACACCTATATCGGAAATGCCTATCGACACCTATATCTGAAATGCCTATCGACACCTATATCTGAAATGCCTATCGACACCTATATCTGAAATGCCTATCGACACCTATATCTGAAATGCCTATCGACACCTTTATCTGAAATGCCTATCGACACCTATATCTGAAATGCCTATCGACACCTATATCTGAAATGCCTATCGACACCTATATCTGAAATGCCTATCGACACCTATATTTGAAATGCCTATCGGCAACCATATCTGGAATGCCTATCGGCACCTATATTTGAAATGCCTATCGGCTTCTATATCTGAAATGCCTATCGGCACCTATTTTTAAAATGCCAATCGGCAACTATATCTGAAATGCCTATCGGCACCTATATCTGAAATGCCTATCGACATCTATATCTGAAATGCCTATCGACACCTATATCTGAAATGCCTATCGACACCTATATCTGAAATGCATATCGACACCTATATCTGAAATGCCTATCGACACCTATATCTGAAATGCCTATCGACAACTATTTTTGAAATGCCTATCGGGAACTACATCTGAAATGCCTATCAGCACCTTTATTTGAAATGCCTATCGGCAACCATATCTGGAATGCCTATCGGCACCTATATTTGAAATGCCTATCGGCTTCTATATCTGAAATGCCTATCGGCACCTATTTTTAAAATGCCAATCGGCAACTATATCTGAAAT
>JAVRKA010001203.1:0-21224 GCA_034508555.1 Venustoraphidia nigricollis | reverse complement strand
CCGATAGTCATTTCAGATATAGGCGCCGATAGGCATTTCAGATATAGTTGCCGATTGGCATTTTAAAAATAGGTGCCGATAGGCATTTCAGATATAGAAGCCGATAGGTATTTCAAATATAGGTGTCGATAGGCATTTCCGATATGGTTGCCGATAGGCATTTCAAATATAGGTGCTGATAGGCATTTCAGATGTAGTTTCTGATAGACATTTCAAAAATTGGTGCCGATAGGCATTTCAGATATAAGTGCCGATAGGCATTTCAGATATAGAAGCCGATAGGCATTTCAGATATAGTTGCCGATTGGCATTTTAAAAATTGGTGCCGAAAGGCATTTCAGATATAGAAGCCGATAGGTATTTCAAATATAGGTGTCGATAGGCATTTCAGATATGGTTGCCGATAGGCATTTCAAATATTGGTGCTGATAGACATTTCAGATGTAGTTTCCGATAGGCATTTCAAAAATAGGTGCCGATAGTCATTTCAGATATAGGCGCCGATAGGCATTTCAGATATAGTTGCCGATTGGCATTTTAAAAATATGTGCCGATAGGCATTTCAGATATAGAAGCCGATAGGCATTTCAGATATAGGTGCCGATAGGCATTTCCGATTTGGTTGCCGATAGGCATTTCAAATATAGGTGCTGATAGGCATTTCAGATGTTGTATCTGATAGGCATCTCAAAAATTGGTGCCGATAGGCATTTCAGATATAGGTGCCGATAGGCTCTTCAGATATAGTTTCCGATTGGCATTTTAAAAATAGGTGCCGATAGGCATTTCAGATATAGAAGCCGATAGGCTTTTCAAATATAGGTGCCGATAGGCATTCCAGATATGGTTGCTGATAGGCATTTCAAATATAGTTGCCGATAGGCATTTCAAATAAAGCTGGTGCTGATAGGCATTTTAGATATAGTTGCCGATAGGCATTTCAAATATAAGTGCCGATAGGCATTTTAGATTTAGTTGCCGATAGGCATTTCAGAAATAGATGCCGATAGGCATATCAGATATAGTTGCCGATAGGCATTTAAAACATAGGTGCCGATAGGCATTTCAAATATAGGTGTCGATAGGCATTTCAGATATAGAATCCGATAGGCATTTCAAATATAGGTGCCGATAGGCATTCCAGATATGGTTGCCGATAGGCATTTTAAATATAGGTGCTGATAGGCATTCCAGATGTAGTTTCTGATAGGCATTTCAAAAATTGGTGCCGATAGGCATTTAAGATATTGGTGCCGATAGGCATTTCAGATATAGTTACCGATTTGCATTTTAAAAATAGGTGCCCATAGGCATCTCAGATATAGAAGCCGATAGGTATTTCAAATATAGGTGTCGATAGGCATTTCAGATGTAGTTTCCGATAGGCATTTCAAAAATATGTGCCGATAGGCATTTCAGATATAGTTGCCGATTGGCATTTTAAAAATAGGTGCCGATAGGCATTCCAGATATAGAAGCCGATAGGCATTTCAAATATAGGTGCCGATAGGCATTCCAGATATGGTTGCCGATAGGCATTTCAGATATAGTTGCCGATTGGCATTTTAAAAATAGGTGCCGATAGGCATTTCAGATGTAGTTTCCGATAGGCATTTCAAAAATAGGTGCCGATAGGCATTTCAGATATAGGTGCCGATAGGCATATCAGATATAGTTGCCGATAGGCATTTAAGATATAGGTGCCGATAGGCATTACAAATATAGGTGTCGATAGGCATTTCAGATATAAATGCCGAAAGGCATTTCAGATATAGGTGCCGATAGGCATTTGTGATGTGGTTGCCGATAGGCATTTCAAATATAGGTGCTGATAAGCATTTCAGATGTAGTTTCCGATAGGCATTTCAAAAATAGGTGCCGATAGGCATTTCAGATATAGGTGCCGATAGGCATTTCAGATATAGTTGCCGATTGGCATTTTAAAAATAGGTGCCGATAGGCATTTCAGATATAGAAGCCGATAGGCATTTCAAATATAGGTGCCGATAGGTATTTCAGATATAATTGCCTATAGGCAATTCAAATATAGGTGCTGATAGGCATTCCAGATGTAGTTTCCGATAGGCATTTCAAAAATTGGTGCCGATAGGCATTTCAGATATAGGTGCCGATAGGCATTTCAGATATAGTTGCCAATTGGCATTTTAAAAATAGGTGCCGATAGGCATTTCAGATATAGAAGCCGATAGCCATTTCAAATATAGGTGCCGATAGGCATTTCAGATATGGTTGCCGATAGGCATTTCAAATATAGGAGCAGATAGGCATTTCAGATGTAGTTTCCGAAAATCATTTCAAAAATAGGTGCCGATAGGCATTTCAGATATAGGTGCCGATAGGCATTTCAGATATAGTTGCCGATTGGCATTTTAAAAATAGGTGCCGATAGGCATTTCAGATATAGAAGCCGATAGGCATCTCAAATATAGGTGCCGATAGGCATTCCAGATATGGTTGCCGATAGGCATTTCAAATATAGGTGCTGATAGGCATTCCAGATGTAGTTTCCGATAGGCATTTCAAAAATTGGTGCCGATAGGCATTTCAGATATAGGTGCCGATATGCATTTCAGATATAGTTACCGATTAGCATTTTAAAAATAGGTGTCGATAGGCATTTCAGATATAGAATCCGATAAGCATTTCAAATATAGGTGCCGATAGGCATTCCAGATATAGTTGCCGATAGGCATTTCAAATATAGGTGCTGATAGGCATTTCAGATGTAGTTTCCGATAGGCATTTCAAAAATTGGTGCCGATAGGCATTTCAGATATAGGTGCCAATAGGCATTTCAGATATAGTTGCCGATTGGCATTTTAAAAATAGGTGCCGATAGGCATTTCAGATATAGAAGCCGATAGGTATTTCAAATATAGGTGTCGATAGGCATTTCAGATATGGTTGCCGATAGGCATTTCAAATATAGGTGCTGATAGGCATTTCAGATGTAGTTTCCGATAGGCATTTCAAAAATTGGTGCCGATAGGTATTTCAGATATAGGTGCCGATAGGCATTTCAGATATAGTTGCCGATTGACATTTTAAAAATAGGTGCCGATAGGCATTTCAGATATAGAAGCCGATAGGCATTTCTAAATATAGGTGCCGATAGGCATTCCAGATATGGTTGCCGATAGGCATTTCAAATATAGGTGCTGATAGGCATTTCAGATGTAGTTTCCGATAGGCATTTCAAAAATAGATGCCGATAGTCATTTCAGATATAGGCGCCGATAGGCATTTCAGATATAGTTGCCGATTGGCATTTTAAAAATAGGTGCCGATAGGCATTTCAGATATAGAAGCCGATAGGTATTTCAAACATAGGTGTCGATAGGCATTTCAGATATGGTTGCCGATAGGCATTTCAAATATAGGTGCTGATAGGCATTTCAGATGTAGTTTCCGATAGACATTTCAAAAATTGGTGCCGATAGGCATTTCAGATATAAGTGCCGATAGGCATTTCAGATATAGTTGCCGATTGGCATTTAAAAAATAGGTGCCGATAGGCATTTCAGATATAGAAGCCGATAGGCATTTCAAATATAGATGCCGATAGGCATTTCAGATATGGTTGCCGATAGGCATTTCAAATATAGGTGCTGATAGGCATTTCAGATTTAGTTTCCGATAGGCACATCAAAAATTGGTGCCGATAGGCATTTCAGATATAGGTGCCGATAGGCATTTCAGATATAGTTGCCGATTGGCATTTTAAAAATAGGTGCCGAAAGGCATTTCAGATATAGAAGCCGATAGGTATTTCAAATATAGGTGTCGATAGGCATTTCAGATATGGTTGCCGATAGGCATTTCAAATATTGGTGCTGATAGGCATTTCAGATGTTGTTTCCGATAGGCATTTCAAAAATAGGTGCCGATAGGCATTTCAGATATAGGTGCCGATAGGCATTACAGATACAGTTGCCGATTGGCATTTTAAAAATAGGTGCCGATAGGCATTTCAAATATAGAAGCCGATAGGCATTTCAAATATAGGTGCCGATAGGCATTCCAGATATGGTTGCCGATAGGCATTTCAAAAATAGGTGCTGATAGGCATTTCAGATGTTGTTTCTGATAGGCATCTCAAAAATTGGTGCCGATAGGCATTTCAGATATAGGTGCCGATATGCATTTCAGATATAGTTACCGATTAGCATTTTAAAAATAGGTGTCGATAGGCATTTCAGATATAGAATCCGATAAGCATTTCAAATATAGGTGCCGATAGGCATTCCAGATATAGTTGCCGATAGGCATTTCAAATATAGGTGCTGATAGACATTTCAGATGTAGTTTCCGATAGGCATTTCAAAAATTGGTGCCGATAGGCATTTCAGATATAGGTGCCGATAGGCACTTCAGATATAGTTGCCGATTGGCATTTTAAAAATAGGTGCCGATAGGCATTTCAGATATAGAAGCCGATAGGTATTTCAAATATAGGTGTCGATAGGCATTTCAGATATGGTTGCCGATAGGCATTTCAAATATAGGTGCTGATAGGCATTTCAGATGTAGTTTCCGATAGGCATTTCAAAAATTGGTGCCGATAGGTATTTCAGATATAGGTGCCGATAGGCATTTCAGATATAGTTGCCGATTGGCATTTTAAAAATAGGTGCCGATAGGCATTTCAGATATAGAAGCCGATAGGCATTTCAAATATAGGTGCCGATAGTCATTCCAGATATGGTTGCCGATAGGCATTTCAAATATAGGTGCTGATAGGCATTTCAGATGTAGTTTCCGATAGGCATTTCAAAAATAGATGCCGATAGTCATTTCAGATATAGGCGCCGATAGGCATTTCAGATATAGTTGCCGATTGGCACTTTGAAAATAGGTGCCGATAGGCATTTCAGATATAGAAGCCGATAGGTATTTCAAATGTAGGTGTCGATAGGCATTTCAGATATGGTTGCCGATAGGCATTTCAAATATAGGTGCTGATAGGCATTTCAGATGTAGTTTCCGATAGACATTTCAAAAATTGGTGCCGATAGGCATTTCAGATATAGGTGCCGATAGGCATTTCAGATATAGTTGCCGATTGGCATTTAAAAAATAGGTGCCGATAGGCATTTTAGATGTAGTTTCCGATAGGCATTTCAAAAATAGGTGCCGCTAGGCATTTAAGATATAGGTACCGATAGGCATATCAGATATAGTTGCCGATAGGCATTTAAAATATAGGTGCCGATAGGCATTTCAAATATAGGTGTTGATAGGCATTTCAGATATAAATGCCGAAAGGCATTTCAGATATAGGTGCCGATAGGCATTTCTGATTTGGTTGCCGATAGGCATTTCAAATATAGGTGCTGATAGGCATTTCAGATGTAGTTTTCGATAGGCATTTCAAAAATTGGTGCCGATAGGTATTTCAGATATAGGTGCCGATAGGCATTTCAGATATAGTTGCCGATTGGCATTTTAAAAATAGGTGCCGATAGGCATTTCAGATATAGAAGCCGATAGGCATTTCAAATATAGGTGCCGATAGTCATTCCAGATATGGTTGCCGATAGGCATTTCAAATATAGGTGCTGATAGGCATTTCAGATGTAGTTTCCGATAGGCATTTCAAAAATAGATGCCGATAGTTATTTCAGATATAGGCGCCGATAGGCATTTCAGATATAGTTGCCGATTGGCACTTTGAAAATAGGTGCCGATAGGCATTTCAGATATAGAAGCCGATAGGTATTTTAAATATAGGTGTCGATAGGCATTTCAGATATGGTTGCCGATAGGCATTTCAAATATAGGTGCTGATAGGCATTTCAGATGTAGTTTCCGATAGACATTTCAAAAATTGGTGCCGATAGGCATTTCAGATATAGGTGCCGATAGGCATTTCAGATATAGTTGCCGATTGGCATTTAAAAAATAGGTGCCGATAGGCATTTCAGATGTAGTTTCCGATAGGCATTTCAAAAATAGGTGCCGCTAGGCATTTAAGACATAGGTACCGATAGGCATATCAGATATAGTTGCCGATAGGCATTCAAAATATAGGTGCCGATAGGCATTTCAAATATAGGTGTTGATAGGCATTTCAGATATAAATGCCGAAAGGCATTTCAGATATAGGTGCCGATAGGCATTTCTGATTTGGTTGCCGATAGGCATTTCAAATATAGGTGCTGATAGGCATTTCAGATGTAGTTTCCGATAGGCATTTCAAAAATAGGTGCCGATAGGCATTTCAGATATAGGTGCCGATACTCATTTCAGATATAGTTGCCGATATGCATTTTAAAAATAGGTGCTGATAGGCATTTCAGATATAGAAGCCGATAAGCATTTCAAATATAGGTGCTGATAGGCATTTCAGATATAGTTGCCGATTGGCATTTTAAAAATAGGTGCCGATAGGCATTTCAGACATAGGTGCCGATAAGCATTTCAAATATAGTTGCCGATAGGCATTTCTGATTTGGTTGCCGATAGGCATTTCAAATATAGGTGCTGATAGGCATTTCAGATATAGGTGCCGATAGGCATTTCAAATATAGGTGCCGATAGGCATTTCTGATTTGGTTGCCGATAGGCATTTCAAATATAGGTGCTGATAGGCATTTCAAATATAGTTGCCAATTGGCATTTCACATATAGGTGCCGATAGGCATTTCAAATATAGGTGCCGATAGGCATTTCTGATTTGGTTGCCGATAGGCATTTCAAATATAGGTGCTGATAGGCATTTCAAATATAGTTGCCAATTGGCATTTCAAAAATAGGTGCCGATAGGCATTTCAGATATAAATGCCGAAAGGCATTTCAAATATAGTTGCCGATAGGCATTTCTGATTTGGTTGCCGATAGGCATTTAAAATATAGGTGCTGATAGGCATTTCAGACGTATTTTCCGATAGGCATTTCAGAAATAGGTGCCGATAGGCATTTCAGATATAGTTGCCGATTAGCATTTTAAAAATAGGTGCCGATAGGCATTTCAGATATGGTTGCCGATAGGCTTTTCAAACATAGGTGCTGATAGGCATTTCAGATGTAGTTTCCGATAGGCATTTCAAAAATAGGTGCCTATAGGCATCTCAGATATAGAAGCCAGTAGACATTTCAAATATAGGTGCCGATAGGCATTCCAGATATGGTTGCCGATAGGCATTTCAAATATAGGTGCTGATAGGCATTTTAGATATAGTTGCCGATAGGCATTTCAAATATAAGTGCCGATAGGCATTTTAGATTTAGTTGCCGATAGGCATTTCAGAAATAGATGCCGATAGGCATATCAGATATAGTTGCCGATAGGCATTTAAAACATAGGTGCCGATAGGCATTTCAAATATAGGTGCCGATAGGCATTTCAGATATAAATACCGAAAGGCATTTCAGATATAGGTGCCGATAGGCATTTCAGATATAGTTGCCGATTGGCATTTTAAAAAAAGGTGCCGATAGGCATTTCAGATATAGAACCCTATAGGTATTTCAAATATAGGTGTCGATAGGCATTTCAGATATGGTTGCCGATAGGCATTTGAAATATAGGTGTTAATAGGCATTTCAGATGTTGTTTCCGATAGGCATTTCAAAAATAGGTGCCGATAGGCATTTCAGATATAAGTGCCGATAGGCATTTCAGATATAGTTGCCGATTGGCATTTCAAATATAGGTGCCGATAGGCATTTCAGATATAAATGCCGAAAGGCATTTCAGATATAGGTGCCGATAGGCATTTCTGATTTGGTTGCAATTAGGCATTTCAAATATAGGTGCTGATAGGCATTTCAGATGTAGTTTCCGATAGACATTTCAAAAATAGGTGCCGATATACATTTCAGATATAGGTGCCGATTGGCATTTCAGATATAGTTGCCGATTGGCATTTTAAAAATAGGTGCCGATAGGCATTTCAGATATAGAAGCCGATAAGTATTTCAAATATAGGTGTCGATAGGCCTTTCAGATATGGTTGCCGATAGGCATTTCAAATATGGGTGCTGATAGGCATTTCAGATATAGTTGCCGATTGGCACTTTGAAAATAGGTGCCGATAGGCATTTCAGATATAGAAGCCGATAGGTATTTCAAATATAGGTGTCGATAGGCATTTCAGATATGGTTGCCGATAGGCATTTCAAATATAGGTGCTAATAGGCATTTCAGATGTAGTTTCCGATAGGCATTTCAAAAATAGGTGCCGATAGGCATTTCAGATATAGGTGCCGATAGGCATTTCAGATATAGTTGCCGATTGGCATTTTAAAAATAGGTGCCGATAGGCATTTCAGATGTAGTTTCCGATAGGCATTTCAAAAATAGGTGCCGCTAGGCATTTAAGATATAGGTACCGATAGGCATTTCAGATATAGTTGCCGATAGGCATTTAAAATATAGGTGCCGATAGGCATTTCAAATATAGGTGTTGATAGGCATTTCAGATATAAATGCCGAAAGGCATTTCAGATATAGGTGCCGATAGGCATTTCTGATTTGGTTGCCGATAGGCATTTCAAATATAGGTGCTGATAGGCATTTCAGATGTAGTTTCCGATAGGCATTTCAAAAATAGGTGCCGATAGGCATTTCAGATATAGGTGCTGATACTCATTTCAGATATAGTTGCCGATATGCATTTTAAAAATAGGTGCTGATAGGCATTTCAGATATAGAAGCCGATAGGCATTTCAAATATAGGTGCTGATAGGCATTTCAGATATAGTTGCCGATTGGCATTTTAAAAATAGGTGCCGATAGGCATTTCAGACATAGGTGCCGATAAGCATTTCAAATATAGTTGCCGATAGGCATTTCAAATATAGGTGCTGATAGGCATTTCAGATATAGGTGCCGATAGGCATTTCAAATATAGGTGCCGATAGGCATTTCTGATTTGGTTGCCGATAGGCATTTCAAATATAGGTGCTGATAGGCATTTCAAATATAGTTGCCAATTGGCATTTCAGATATAGGTGCCGATAGGCATTTCAAATATAGGTGCCGATAGGCATTTCTGATTTGGTTGCCGATAGGCATTTCAAATATAGGTGCTGATAGGCATTTCAAATATAGTTGCCAATTGGCATTTCAAAAATAGGTGCCGATAGGCATTTCAGATATAAATGCCGAAAGGCATTTCAAATATAGTTGCCGATAGGCATTTCTGATTTGGTTGCCGATAGGTATTTAAAATATAGGTGCTGATAGGCATTTCAGACGTATTTTCCGATAGGCATTTCAGAAATAGGTGCCGATAGGCATTTCAGATATAGTTGCCGATTAGCATTTTAAAAATAGGTGCCGATAGCCATTTCAGATATGGTTGCCGATAGGCTTTTCAAACATAGGTGCTGATAGGCATTTCAGATGTAGTTTCCGATAGGCATTTCAAAAATAGGTGCCGATAGGCATTTCAGATATAGGTGCCGATAGGCATTTCAGATATAGTTGCCGATTGGCATTTTAAAAATAGGTGTCGATAGGCATTTCAGATATAAATACCGAAAGGCATTTCAGATATAGGTGCGATAGGCATTTCTGATTTGGTTGCCGATAGGCATTTCAAATATAGGTGCTGATAGGCATATCAGATGTTGTTTCTGATAGGCATCTCAAAAATAGGTGG
The DNA here is from genome assembly GCA_034508555.1 of Venustoraphidia nigricollis. Taxonomy (NCBI): domain Eukaryota; kingdom Metazoa; phylum Arthropoda; class Insecta; order Raphidioptera; family Raphidiidae; genus Venustoraphidia; species Venustoraphidia nigricollis. The sequence goes on along the minus strand of JAVRKA010001203.1, from coordinate 11,595 downwards.
CGATAGGCATTTCAGATATAGGTGCGATAGGCATTTCAGATATAGTTGCCGATTGGCATTTTAAAAATAGGTGCCGTAAGGCATTTCAGATATAGAAGCCGATAGGCATTTCAAATATATGTGCCGATAGGCATTCCAGATATGGTTGCCGATAGGCATTTCAAATATAGTTGCCGATAGGCATTTCAAATATAGGTGCTGATAGGCATTTTAGATATAGGTGCCGATAGGCATTTAAAATATAAGTGCCGATAGGCATTTCAAATATAGGTGCCGATAGGCATTTCTGATTTGTTTGCCGATAGGCATTTCAAATATAGGTGCTGATAGGCATTTAATATGTAATTTCCGATAGGCATTTCAAAAATAGGTGCTGATAGGCATTTCAGATATAGGTGCCGATAGGCATTTCAGATATAGTTGCCGATTGGCATTATAAAAATAGGTGCCGATAGGCATCTCAGATATAGAAGCCGATAGGCATTTCAAATATAGGTGCCGATAGGCATTCCAGATATAGAAGCCGAAAGGCATTTCAAATATAGGTGCCAATAGGCATTTCAGATATAGTTGCCGATTGGCATTTTAAAAATAGTTGCCGATAGGCATTTCAGATATAGAGGCCGATAGGTATTTCAAATATAGGTGTCGATAGGCATTTCAGATATGGTTGCCGATAGGCATTTCAAATATAGGTGCTAATGGGCATTTCAGATGTAGTTTCCGATAGGCATTTCAAAAATAGGTGCTGATAGGCATTTCAGATGTAGTTTCCGATAGGCATTTCAAAAATAGGTGCCGATAGGCATTTCAGATATAGGTGCAGATAGGCATTCCAGATATGGTTTCCGATAGGCATTTCAAATATAGGTGCTGATAGGCATTTCAGATGTAGTTTCCGATAGACATTTCAAAAATAGGTGCCGAAAGGCATTTCAGAAGTAGGTGCCGATAGGCATTTCAGATATAGTTGCCGATTGGCATTTTAAAAATAGGTGCCGATAGGCATTTCAGATATAGAAGCCGAAAGGCATTTCAAATATAGGTGCCAATAGGCATTTCAGATATAGTTGCCGATTGGCATTTTAAAAATAGTTGCCGATAGGCATTTCAGATATAGAAGCCGATAAGTATTTCAAATATAGGTGTCGATAGGCCTTTCAGATATGGTTGCCGTTAGGCATTTCAAATATGGGTGCTGATAGGCATTTCAGATATAGTTGCCGATTGGCACTTTGAAAATAGGTGCCGATAGGCATTTCAGATATAGAAGCCGATAGGCATCTCAAATATAGGTGCCGATAGGCATTCCAGATATTGTTGCCGATTTACATTTTAAAAATAGGTGCCGATAGGCATTTCAGATATAGAGGCCGATAGGTATTTCAAATATAGGTGTCGATAGGCATTTCAGATATGGTTGCCGATAGGCATTTCAAATATAGGTGCTAATGGGCATTTCAGATGTAGTTTCCGATAGGCATTTCAAAAATAGGTGCCGATAGGCATTTCAGATATATGTGCCGATAGGCATTTCAAATATAGGTGTTGATAGGCATTTCAGATATAAATACCGAAAGGCATTTCAGATATAGGTGCCGATAGGCATTTCTGATTTGGTTGCCGATAGGCATTTCAAATATAGGTGCTGATAGGCATTTCCGATGTAGTTTCCGATAGGCATTTCAAAAATAGGTGCCGATAGGCATTTCAGATATAGGTGCCGATCGGCATTTCAGATATAGTTGCCGATATGCATTTTAAAAATAGGTGCTGATAGGCATTTCAGAAATAGAAGCCGATAGGCATTTCAAACATAGGTGCTGATAGGCATTTCAGATATAGTTGCCGATTGGCATTTTAAAAATAGGTGCCAATAGGCATTTCAGACATAGGTGCCGATAAGCATTTCAAATATAGTTGCCGATAGGCATTTCTGATTTGGTTGCCGATAGGCATTTCAAATATAGGTGCTGATAGGCATTTCAGATATAGGTGCCGATAGGCATTTTAAATATAGGTGCCGATAGGCATTTCTAATTTGGTTGCCGATAGGCATTTCAAATATAGGTGCTGACAAGCATTTTAAATATAGTTGCCAATTGGCATTTTAAAAATAGGAGCCGATAGGCATTTCAGATATAGGTGCCGATAGGCATTTCTGATTTGGTTGCTGATAGGCATTTCAAATATAGGTGCTGATAGGCATTTCAGATGTAGTTTCTGATAGGCATTTCAAAAATAGGTGCCGATAGGCATTTCAGATATAAATGCCGAAAGGCATTTCAAATATAGTTGCCGATAGGCATTTCTGATTTGGTTGCCGATAGGCATTTCAAATATAGTTGCTGATAGGCATTTCAGACGTATTTTTCGATAGGCATGTCACAAATAGGTGCCGATAGGCATTTCAGATATAGTTGCCGATTAGCATTTTAAAAATAGGTACCGAAAGGCATTTCAGATATAGGTGCCGATAGGCATTTCTGATTTGGTTGCCGATAGGCATTTCAAATATAGGTGATGATAGGCATTTCAGATATATTTACCGATTATCATTTTAAAAATAGGTGCCGATAGGCATTTCAGATGTAGTTTCCGATAGGCATTTCAAAAATAGTTGCCCATAGGCATTTCAGATATAGGTGCCGATAGGCATATCAGATATAGTTGCCGATAGGCATTTCAAATATAGGTGCTGATAGGCATTTCAGATGTAGTTTCCGATAGGCATTTCAAAAATAGGTGCCGAAAGGCATTTCAGAAGTAGGTGCCGATAGGCATTTCAGATATAGTTGCCGATTGGCATTTTAAAAATAGGTGCCGATAGGCATTTCAGATATAGAAGCCGAAAGGCATTTAAAATATAGGTGCCAATAGGCATTTCAGATATAGTTGCCGATTGGCATTTTAAAAATAGTTGCCGATAGGCATTTCAGATATAGAAGCCGATAAGTATTTCAAATATAGGTGTCGATAGGCCTTTCAGATATGGTTGCCGTTAGGCATTTCAAATATGGGTGCTGATAGGCATTTCAGATATAGTTGCCGATTGGCACTTTGAAAATAGGTGCCGATAGGCATTTCAGATATAGAAGCCGATAGGCATCTCAAATATAGGTGCCGATAGGCATTCCAGATATAGTTGCCGATTTACATTTTAAAAATAGGTGCCGATAGGCATTTCAGATATAGAGGCCGATAGGTATTTCAAATATAGGTGTCGATAGGCATTTCAGATATGGTTGCCGATAGGCATTTCAAATATAGGTGCTAATAGGCATTTCAGATGTAGTTTCCGATAGGCATTTCAAAAATAGGTGCCGATAGGCATTTCAGATATAGGTGCCGATAGGCATTTCAAATATAGGTGTTGATAGGCATTTCAGATATAAATACCGAAAGGCATTTCAGATATAGGTGCCGATAGGCATTTCTGATTTGGTTGCCGATAGGCATTTCAAATATAGGTGCTGATAGGCATTTCCGATGTAGTTTCCGATAGGCATTTCAAAAATAGGTGCCGATAGGCATTTCAGATATAGGTGCCGATAGGCATTTCAGATATAGTTGCCGATATGCATTTTAAAAATAGGTGCTGATAGGCATTTCAGAAATAGAAGCCGATAGGCATTTCAAACATAGGTGCTGATAGGCATTTCAGATATAGTTGCGGATTGGCATTTTAAAAATAGGTGCCAATAGGCATTTCAGACATAGGTGCCGATAAGCATTTCAAATATAGTTGCCGATAGGCATTTCTGATTTGGTTGCCGATAGGCATTTCAAATATAGGTGCTGATAGGCATTTCAGATATAGGTGCCGATAGGCATTTTAAATATAGGTGCCGATAGGCATTTCTAATTTGGTTGCCGATAGGCATTTCAAATATAGGTGCTGACAGGCATTTTAAATATAGTTGCCAATTGGCATTTTAAAAATAGGAGCCGATAGGCATTTCAGATATAGGTGCCGATAGGCATTTCTGATTTGGTTGCTGATAGGCATTTCAAATATAGGTGCTGATAGGCATTTCAGATGTAGTTTCTGATAGGCATTTCAAAAATAGGTGCCGATAGGCATTTCAGATATAAATGCCGAAAGGCATTTCAAATATAGTTGCCGATAGGCATTTCTGATTTGGTTGCCGATAGGCATTTCAAATATAGGTGCTGATAGGCATTTCAGACGTATTTTTCGATAGGCATTTCACAAATAGGTGCCGATAGGCATTTCAGATATAGTTGCCGATTAGCATTTTAAAAATAGGTACCGAAAGGCATTTCAGATATAGGTGCCGATAGGCATTTCTGATTTGGTTGCCGATAGGCATTTCAAATATAGGTGATGATAGGCATTTCAGATATATTTACCGATTGGCATTTTAAAAATAGGTGCCGATAGGCATTTCAGATGTAGTTTCCGATAGGCATTTCAAAAATAGGTGCCGATAGGCATTTCAGATATAGGTGCCGATAGGCATATCAGATATAGTTGCCGATAGGCATTTAAAATATAGGTGCCGATAGGCATTACAAATATAGGTGTCGATAGGCATTTCAGATATAAATGCCGAAAGGCATTTCAGATATAGGTGCCGATAGGCATTTCAGATATAGTTGCCGATTGGCATTTTAAAAATAGGTGCCGATAGGCATTTCAGATATAGAAGCCGATAGGCATTTCAAATATAGGTGCCGATAGGCATTCCGGCTATGGTTGCCGATAGGCATTTCAAATATAGGTGCTGATAGGCATTTCAGATGTAGTTTCCGATAGGCATTTCAAAAATTGGTGCCGATAGGCATTTCAGATATAGGTGCCGATAGGCATTTTAGATATAGTTGCCGATTGGCATTTTAAAAATAGGTGCCGATAGGCATTTCAGATATAAATACCGAAAGGCATTTCAGATATAGGTGCCGATAGGCATTTCCGATTTGGTTGCCGATAGGCTTTTCAAATATAGGTGCTGATAGGCATTTCAGATGTTGTTTCTGATAGGCATCTCAAAAATAGGTGCCGATAGGCATTTCAGATATAGGTGCCGATAGGCACTTCAGATATAGTTTCCGATTGGCATTTTAAAAATAGGTGCCGATAGGCATTTCAGATATAGAAGCCGATAGGCTTTTCAAATATAGGTGCCGATAGGCATTCCAGATATGGTTGCCGATAGGCATTTCAAATATAGTTGCCGATAGGCATTTCAAATATAGGTGCTGATAGGCATTTTAGATATAGGTGCCGATAGGCATTTCAAATATAAGTGCCGATAGGCATTTTAGATTTAGTTGCCGATAGGCATTTCAGATATAGATGCCGATAGGCATATCAGATATAGTTGCCGATAGGCATTTAAAACATAGGTGCCGATAGGCATTTCAAATATAGGTGCCGATAGGCATTTCAGATATAAATACCGAAAGGCATTTCAGATATAGGTGCCGATAGGCATTTCTGATTTGGTTGCCGATAGGCATTTCAAATATAGGTGCTGATAGGCATTTAATATTTAGTTTCCGATAGGCATTTCAAAAATAGGTGCCGATAGGCATTTAAGATATAGGTGCCGATAGGCATTTCAGATATAGTTGCCGATTGGCATTATAAAAATAGGTGCCGATAGGCATCTCAGATATAGAAGCCGATAGACATTTCAAATATAGGTGCCGATAGGCATTTCAGATATAGGTGCCGATAGGCATTTCAGATATAGTTGCCGATTGGCATTTTAAAAATAGGTGCCGATAGGCATTTCAGATATAGAAGCCGATAGGTATTTCAAATATAGGTGTCGATAGGCATTTCAGATATGGTTGCCGATAGGCATTTGAAATATAGGAGTTAATAGGCATTTCAGATGTTGTTTCCGATAGGCATTTCAAAAATAGGTGCCGATAGGCATTTCAGATATAGGTGCCGATAGGCATTTCAGATATAGTTGCCGATTGGCATTTTAAAAATAGGTGCCGATAGGCATTTCAGATGTAGTTTCCGATAGGCATTTCAAAAATAGGTGCCGCTAGGCATTTAAGATATAGGTACCGATAGGCATATCAGATATAGTTGCCGATAGGCATTTAAAATATAGGTGCCGATAGGCATTTCAAATATAGGTGTTGATAGGCATTTCAGATATAAATGCCGAAAGGCATTTCAGATATAGGTGCCGATAGGCATTTCTGATTTGGTTGCCGATAGGCATTTCAAATATAGGTGCTGATAGGCATTTCAGACGTAGTTTCCGATAGGCATTTCAAAAATAGGTGCCGATAGGCATTTCAGATATAGGTGCTGATACTCATTTCAGATATAGTTGCCGATATGCATTTTAAAAATAGGTGCTGATAGGCATTTCAGATATAGAAGCCGATAGGCATTTCAAATATAGGTGCTGATAGGCATTTCAGATATAGTTGCCGATTGGCATTTTAAAAATAGGTGCCGATAGGCATTTCAGACATAGGTGCCGATAAGCATTTCAAATATAGTTGCCGATAGGCATTTCTGATTTGGTTGCCGATAGGCATTTCAAATATAGGTGCTGATAGGCATTTCAGATATAGGTGCCGATAGGCATTTCAAATATAGGTGCCGATAGGCATTTCTGATTTGGTTGCCGATAGGCATTTCAAATATAGGTGCTGATAGGCATTTCAAATATAGTTGCCAATTGGCATTTCAGATATAGGTGCCGATAGGCATTTCAAATATAGGTGCCGATAGGCATTTCTGATTTGGTTGCCGATAGGCATTTCAAATATAGGTGCTGATAGGCATTTCAAATATAGTTGCCAATTGGCATTTCAAAAATAGGTGCCGATAGGCATTTCAGATATAAATGCCGAAAGGCATTTCAAATATAGTTGCCGATAGGCATTTCTGATTTGGTTGCCGATAGGCATTTAAAATATAGGTGCTAATAGGCATTTCAGACGTATTTTCCGATAGGCATTTCAGAAATAGGTGCCGATAGGCATTTCAGATATAGTTGCCGATTAGCATTTTAAAAATAGGTGCCGATAGGCATTTCAGATATGGTTGCCGATAGGCTTTTCAAACATAGGTGCTGATAGGCATTTCAGATGTAGTTTCCGATAGGCATTTCAAAAATAGGTGCCGATAGGCATCTCAGATATAGAAGCCAGTAGACATTTCAAATATAGGTGCCGATAGGCATTCCAGATATGGTTGCCGATAGGCATTTCAAATATAGGTGCTGATAGGCATTTTAGATATAGTTGCCGATAGGCATTTCAAATATAAGTGCCGATAGGCATTTTAGATTTAGTTGCCGATAGGCATTTCAGAAATAGATGCCGATAGGCATATCAGATATAGTTGCCGATAGGCATTTAAAACATAGGTGCCGATAGGCATTTCAAATATAGGTGCCGATAGGCATTTCAGATATAAATACCGAAAGGCATTTCAGATATAGGTGCCGATAGGCATTTCAGATATAGTTGCCGATTGGCATTTTAAAAATAGGTGCCGATAGGCATTTCAGATATAGAACCCTATAGGTATTTCAAATATAGGTGTCGATAGGCATTTCAGATATGGTTGCCGATAGGCATTTGAAATATAGGTGTTAATAGGCATTTCAGATGTTGTTTCCGATAGGCATTTCAAAAATAGGTGCCGATAGGCATTTCAGATATAAGTGCCGATAGGCCTTTCAGATATAGTTGCCGATTGGCATTTCAAATATAGGTGCCGATAGGCATTTCAGATATAAATGCCGAAAGGCATTTCAGATATAGGTGCCGATAGGCATTTCTGATTTGGTTGCAATTAGGCATTTCAAATATAGGTGCTGATAGGCATTTCAGATGTAGTTTCCGATAGACATTTCAAAAATAGGTGCCGATATACATTTCAGATATAGGTGCCGATTGGCATTTCAGATATAGTTGCCGATTGGCATTTTAAAAATAGGTGCCGATAGGCATTTCAGATATAGAAGCCGATAAGTATTTCAAATATAGGTGTCGATAGGCCTTTCAGATATGGTTGCCGATAGGCATTTCAAATATGGGTGCTGATAGGCATTTTAGATATAGGTGCCGATAGGCATTTAAAATATAAGTGCCGATAGGCATTTCAAATATAGGTGCCGATAGGCATTTCTGATTTGTTTGCCGATAGGCATTTCAAATATAGGTGCTGATAGGCATTTAATATGTAATTTCCGATAGGCATTGCAAAAATAGGTGCTGATAGGCATTTCAGATATAGGTGCCGATAGGCATTTCAGATATAGTTGCCGATTGGCATTATAAAAATAGGTGCCGATAGGCATCTCAGATATAGAAGCCGATAGGCATTTCAAATATAGGTGCCGATAGGCATTCCAGATATGGTTGCCGATAGGCATTTCAAATATAGTTGCTGATAGTTATTTCAGATGTAGTTTCCGATAGGCATTTCAAAAATAGGTGCCGATAGGCATTTCAGATATAGGTGCAGATAGGCACTCCAGATATGGTTTCCGATAGGCATTTCAAATATAGGTGCTGATAGGCATTTCAGATGTAGTTTCCGATAGGCATTTCAAAAATAGGTGCCGAAAGGCATTTCAGAAGTAGGTGCCGATAGGCATTTCAGATATAGTTGCCGATTGGCATTTTAAAAATAGGTGCCGATAGGCATTTCAGATATAGAAGCCGAAAGGCATTTCAAATATAGGAGCAAATAGGCATTTCAGATATAGTTGCCGATTGGCATTTTAAAAATAGTTGCCGATAGGCATTTCAGATATAGAAGCCGATAAGTATTTCAAATATAGGTGTCGATAGGCCTTTCAGATATGGTTGCCGTTAGGCATTTCAAATATGGGTGCTGATAGGCATTTCAGATATAGTTGCCGATTGGCACTTTGAAAATAGGTGCCGATAGGCATTTCAGATATAGAAGCCGATAGGCATCTCAAATATAGGTGCCGATAGGCATTCCAGATATAGTTGCCGATTTACATTTTAAAAATAGGTGCCGATAGGCATTTCAGATATAGAGGCCGATAGGTATTTCAAATATAGGTGTCGATAGGCATTTCAGATATGGTTGCCGATAGGCATTTCAAATATAGGTGCTAATAGGCATTTCAGATGTAGTTTCCGATAGGCATTTCAAAAATAGGTGCCGATAGGCATTTCAGATATAGGTGCCGATAGGCATTTCAAATATAGGTGTTGATAGGCATTTCAGATATAAATACCGAAAGGCATTTCAGATATAGGTGCCGATAGGCATTTCTGATTTGGTTGCCGATAGGCATTTCAAATATAGGTGCTGATAGGCATTTCCGATGTAGTTTCCGATAGGCATTTCAAAAATAGGTGCCGATAGGCATTTCAGATATAGGTGCCGATAGGCATTTCAGATATAGTTGCCGATATGCATTTTAAAAATAGGTGCTGATAGGCATTTCAGAAATAGAAGCCGATAGGCATTTCAAACATAGGTGCTGATAGGCATTTCAGATATAGTTGCCGATTGGCATTTTAAAAATAGGTGCCAATAGGCATTTCAGACATAGGTGCCGATAAGCATTTCAAATATAGTTGCCGATAGGCATTTCTGATTTGGTTGCCGATAGGCATTTCAAATATAGGTGCTGATAGGCATTTCAGATATAGGTGCCGATAGGCATTTTAAATATAGGTGCCGATAGGCATTTCTAATTTGGTTGCCGATAGGCATTTTAAATATAGTTGCCAATTGGCATTTTAAAAATAGGAGCCGATAGGCATTTCAGATATAGGTGCCGATAGGCATTTCTGATTTGGTTGCTGATAGGCATTTCAAATATAGGTGCTGATAGGCATTTCAGATGTAGTTTCTGATAGGCATTTCAAAAATAGGTGCCGATAGGCATTTCAGATATAAATGCCGAAAGGCATTTCAAATATAGTTGCCGATAGGCATTTCTGATTTGGTTGCCGATAGGCATTTCAAATATAGGTGCTGATAGGCATTTCAGACGTATTTTTCGATAGGCATTTCACAAATAGGTGCCGATAGGCATTTCAGATATAGTTGCCGATTAGCATTTTAAAAATAGGTACCGAAAGGCATTTCAGATATAGGTGCCGATAGGCATTTCTGATTTGGTTGCCGATAGGCATTTCAAATATAGGTGATGATAGGCATTTCAGATATATTTACCGATTGGCATTTTAAAAATAGGTGCCGATAGGCATTTCAGATGTAGTTTCCGATAGGCATTTCAAAAATAGGTGCCGATAGGCATTTCAGATATAGGTGCCGATAGGCATATCAGATATAGTTGCCGATAGGCATTTAAAATATAGGTGCCGATAGGCATTACAAATATAGGTGTCGATAGGCATTTCAGATATAAATGCCGAAAGGCATTTCAGATATAGGTGCCGATAGGCATTTCAGATATAGTTGCCGATTGGCATTTTAAAAATAGGTGCCGATAGGCATTTCAGATATAGAAGCCGATAGGCATTTCAAATATAGGTGCCGATAGGCATTCCGGCTATGGTTGCCGATAGGCATTTCAAATATAGGTGCTGATAGGCATTTCAGATGTAGTTTCCGATAGGCATTTCAAAAATTGGTGCCGATAGGCATTTCAGATATAGGTGCCGATAGGCATTTTAGATATAGTTGCCGATTGGCATTTTAAAAATAGGTGCCGATAGGCATTTCAGATATAAATACCGAAAGGCATTTCAGATATAGGTGCCGATAGGCATTTCCGATTTGGTTGCCGATAGGCTTTTCAAATATAGGTGCTGATAGGCATTTCAGATGTTGTTTCTGATAGGCATCTCAAAAATAGGTGCCGATAGGCATTTCAGATATAGGTGCCGATAGGCACTTCAGATATAGTTTCCGATTGGCATTTTAAAAATAGGTGCCGATAGGCATTTCAGATATAGAAGCCGATAGGCTTTTCAAATATAGGTGCCGATAGGCATTCCAGATATGGTTGCCGATAGGCATTTCAAATATAGTTGCCGATAGGCATTTCAAATATAGGTGCTGATAGGCATTTTAGATATAGGTGCCGATAGGCATTTCAAATATAAGTGCCGATAGGCATTTTAGATTTAGTTGCCGATAGGCATTTCAGATATAGATGCCGATAGGCATATCAGATATAGTTGCCGATAGGCATTTAAAACATAGGTGCCGATAGGCATTTCAAATATAGGTGCCGATAGGCATTTCAGATATAAATACCGAAAGGCATTTCAGATATAGGTGCCGATAGGCATTTCTGATTTGGTTGCCGATAGGCATTTCAAATATAGGTGCTGATAGGCATTTAATATTTAGTTTCCGATAGGCATTTCAAAAATAGGTGCCGATAGGCATTTAAGATATAGGTGCCGATAGGCATTTCAGATATAGTTGCCGATTGGCATTATAAAAATAGGTGCCGATAGGCATCTCAGATATAGAAGCCGATAGACATTTCAAATATAGGTGCCGATAGGCATTTCAGATATAGGTGCCGATAGGCATTTCAGATATAGTTGCCGATTGGCATTTTAAAAATAGGTGCCGATAGGCATTTCAGATATAGAAGCCGATAGGTATTTCAAATATAG
>JAVRKA010001202.1:0-21266 GCA_034508555.1 Venustoraphidia nigricollis | reverse complement strand
CCGATATGCATTTCAAAAATAGGTGTCGATAGGCATTTCAGATATAGGTGTCGATAGGCATTTCAGATATAGGTGTCGATAGGCATTTCAGATATAGGTGTCGATAGGCATTTCAGATATAGGTGTCGATAGGCATTTCAGACATAGGTGTCGATAGGCATTTAAGATATAGGTGCCGATAGGCATTTCAGATATAGTTGCCGATTGGCATTTTAAAAATAGGTGCCGATAGACATTTCAGATATCGAAGCCGATAGGCATTTCAAATATAGGTGCCGATAGGCATTCCAGATATGGTTGCCGATAGGCATTTCAAATATAGGTGCTGATAGGCATTTCAGATGTAGTTTCCGATAGGCATTTCAAAAATAGGTGTCGATAGGCATTTCAGATATAGGTGTCGATAGGCTTTTCAGATATAGGTGTCGATAGGCATTTCAGAAATAGGTGTCGATAGGCATTTCAGATATAGGTGTCGATAGGCATTTCAGATAAAGGTGTCGATAGGCATTTCAGATATAGGTGTCGATAGGCATTTCAGATATAGGTGTCGATAGGCATTTCAGATATAGGTGCCGATAGGCATTTCAGATATAGTTGCCGATTGGCATTTTAAAAATAGGTGCCGATAGGCATTTCAGATATAGAAGCCGATAGGCATTTCAAATAGGTATAGGTGCCGATAGGCATTCCAGATATGGTTGCCGATAGGCATTTCAAATATAGGTGCTGATAGGCATTTCAGATGTAGTTTCCGATAGGCATTTCAAAAATAGGTGTCGATAGGCATTTCAGATATAGGTGTCGATAGGCATTTCAGATATAGGTGTCGATAGGCATTTCAGATATAGGTGTCGATAGGCATTTCAGATATAGGTGTCGATAGGCATTTCAGATATAGGTGTCGATAGGCATTTCAGATATAGGTGTCGATAGGCATTTCAGATATAGGTGTCGATAGGCATTTCAGATATAGGGGTCGATAGGCATTTCAGATATAGGTGCCGATAGGCATTTCAGATATAGTTGCCGATTGGCATTTTAAAAATAGGTGCCGATAGGCATTTCAGATATAGAAGCCGATAGGCATTTCAAATATAGGTGCCGATAGGCATTCCAGATATGGTTGCCGATAGGCATTTCAAATATAGGTGCTGATAGGCATTTCAGATGTAGTTTCCAATAGGCATTTCAAAAATAGGTGTCGATAGGCATTTCAGATATAGGTGTCGATAGGCATTTCAGATATAGGTGTCGATAGGCATTTCAGATATAGGTGTCGATAGGCATTTCAGATATAGGTGTCGATAGGCATTTCAGATATAGGTGTCGATAGGCATTTCAGATATAGGTGTCGATAGGCATTTCAGATATAGGTGTCGATAGGCATTTCAGATATAGGTGTCGATAGGCATTTCAGATATAGGTGCCGATAGGCATTTCAGATATAGTTGCCTATTGGCATTTTAAAAATAGGTACCGATAGGCATTTCAGATATAGAAGCCGATAGGCATTTCAAATATAGGTGCCGATAGGCATTCCAGATATGGTTGCCGATAGGCATTTCAAATATAGGTGCTGATAGGCATTTCAGATGTAGTTTCCGATAGGCATTTCAAAAATAGGTGTCGATAGGCATTTCAGATATAGGTGTCGATAGGCATTTCAGATATAGGTGTCGATAGGCATTTCAGATATAGGTGTCGATAGGCATTTCAGATATAGGTGTCGATAGGCATTTCAGATATAGGTGTCGATAGGCATTTCAGATATAGGTGTCGATAGGCATTTCAGATATAGGTGCCGATAGGCATTTCAGATATAGTTGCCGATTGGCATTTTAAAAATAGGTGCCGATAGGCATTTCAGATATAGAAGCCGATAGGCATTTCAAATATAGGTGCCGATAGGCATTCCAGATATGGTTGCCGATAGGCATTTCAAATATAGGTGCTGATAGCATTTCAGATGTAGTTTCCGATAGGCATTTCAAAAATAGGTGTCGATAGGCATTTCAGATATAGGTGTCGATAGGCATTTCAGATATAGGTGTCGATAGGCATTTCAGAAATAGGTGTCGATAGGCATTTCAGATATAGGTGTCGATAGGCATTTCAGATATAGGTGTCGATAGGCATTTCAGATATAGGTGTCGATAGGCATTTCAGATATAGGTGTCGATAGGCATTGCAGATATAGGTGCCGATAGGCATTTCAGATATAGTTGCCGATTGGCATTTTAAAAATAGGTGCCGATAGGCATTTCAGATATAGAAGCCGATAGGCATTTCAAATATAGGTGCCGATAGGCATTCCAGATATGGTTGCCGATAGGCATTTCAAATATAGGTGCTGATAGGCATTTCAGATGTAGTTTCCGATAGGCATTTCAAAAATAGGTGTCGATAGGCATTTCAGATATAGGTGTCGATAGGCATTTCAGATATAGGTGTCGACAGGCATTTCAGATATAGGTGTCGATAGGCATTTCAGATATAGGTGTCGATAGGAATTTCAGATATAGGTGTCGATAGGCATTTCAGATATAGGTGTCGATAGGCATTTCAGATATAGGTGTCGATAGGCATTTCAGATATAGGTGTCGATAGGCATTTCAGATATAGGTGCCGATAGGCATTTTAGATATAGTTGCCGATTGGCATTTTAAAAATAGGTGCCGATAGGCATTTCAGATATAGAAGCCGATAGGCATTTCAAATATAGGTGCCGATAGGCATTCCAGATATGGTTGCCGATAGGCATTTCAAATATAGGTGCTGATAGGCATTTCAGATGTAGTTTCCGATAGGCATTTCAAAAATAGGTGTCGATAGGCATTTCAGATATAGGTGTCGATAGGCATTTCAGATATAGGTGTCGATAGGCATTTCAGATATAGGTGTCGATAGGCATTTCAGATATAGGTGTCGATAGGCATTTCAGATATAGGTGTCGATAGGCATTTCAGATATAGGTGTCGATAGGCATTTCAGATATAGGTGCCGATAGGCATTTCAGATATAGTTGCCTATTGGCATTTTAAAAATAGGTGCCGATGGGCATTTCAGATATAGAAGCCGATAGGCATTTCAAATATAGGTGCCGATAGGCATTCCAGATATGGTTGCCGATAGGCATTTCAAATATAGGTGCTGATAGGCATTTCAGATGTAGATTCCGATAGGCATTTCAAAAATAGGTGTCGATAGGCATTTCAGATATAGGTGTCGATAGGCATTTCAGATATAGGTGTCGATAGGCGTTTCAGATATAGGTGTCGATAGGCATTTCAGATATAGGTGTCGATAGGCATTTCAGATATAGGTGTCGATAGGCATTTCAGATATAGGTGTCGATAGGCATTTCAGATATAGGTGCCGATAGGCATTTCAGATATAGTTGCCGATTGGCATTTTAAAAATAAGTGCCGATAGGCATTTCAGATATAGAAGCCGATAGGCATTTCAAATATAGGTGCCGATAGGCATTCCAGATATGGTTGCCGATAGGCATTTCAAATATAGGTGCTGATAGGCATTTCAGATGTAGTTTCCGATAGGCATTTCAAAAATAGGTGTCGATAGGCATTTCAGATATAGGTGTCGATAGGCATTTCAGATATAGGTGTCGATAGGCATTTCAGATATAGGTGTCGATAGGCATTTCAGATATAGGTGTCGATAGGCATTTCAGATATAGGTGCCGATAGGCATATCAGATATAGTTGCCGATTATCATTTTAAAAATAGGTGCCGATAGGCATTTCAGATATAGAAGCCGATAGGCATTTCAAATATAGGTGCCGATAGGCATTCCAGATATGGTTGCCGATAGGCATTTCAAAAATAGGTGTCGATAGGCATTTCAGATATAGGTGTCGATAGGCATTTCAGATATAGGTGTCGATAGGCATTTCAGATATAGGTGTCGATAGGCATTTCAGATATAGGTGTCGATAGGCATTTCAGATATAGGTGTCGATAGGCATTTCAGATATAGGTGTCGATAGGCATTTCAGATATAGGTGTCGATAGGCATTTCAGATATAGGTGTCGATAGGCATTTCAGATATAGGTGCCGATAGGCATTTCAGATATAGTTGCCGAATGGCATTTTAAAAATAGGTGCCGATAGGCATTTCAGATATAGAAGCCGATAGGCATTTCAAATATAGGTGCCGATAGGCTTTCCAGATATGGTTGCCGATAGGCATTTTAAATATAGGTGCTGATAGGCATTTCAGATGTAGTTTCCGATAGGCATTTCAAAAATAGGTGTCGATAGGCATTTCAGATATAGGTGTCGATAGGCATTTCAGATATAGGTGTCGATAGGCATTTCAGATATATGTGTCGATAGGCATTTCAGATATAGGTGTCGATAGGCATTTCAGATATAGGTGTCGATAGGCATTTCAGATATAGGTATCGATAGGCATTTCAGATATAGGTGTCGATAGGCATTTCAGATATAGGTGCCGATAGGCATTTCAGATATAGTTGCCGATTGGCATTTTAAATATAGGTGCCGATAGGCATTTCAGATATAGAAGCCGATAGGCATTTCAAATATAGGTGCCGATAGGCATTCCAGATATGGTTGCCGATAGGCATTTCAAATATAGGTGCTAATAGGCATTTCAGATGTAGTTTCCGATAGGCATTTCAAAAATAGGTGTCGATAGGCATTTCAGATATAGGTGTCGATAGGCATTTCAGATATAGGTGTCGATAGGCATTTCAGATATAGGTGTCGATAGGCATTTCAGATATAGGTGTCGATAAGCATTTCAGATATAGGTGTCGATAGGCATTTCAGATATAAGTGTCGATAGGCATTTCAGATATAGGTGTCGATAGGCATTTCAGATATAGGTGCCGATAGGAATTTCAGATATAGTTGCCGATTGGCATTTTAAAAATAGGTGCCGATAGGCATTTCGGATATAGAAGCCGATAGGCATTTCAAATATAGGTGCCGATAGGCATTCCAGATATGGTTGCCGATAGGCATTTCAAATATAGGTGCTGATAGGCATTTCAGATGTAGTTTCCGATAGGCATTTCAAAAATAGGTGTCGATAGGCATTTCAGATATAGGTGTCGATAGGCATTTCAGATATAGGTGTCGATAGGCATTTCAGATATAGGTGTCGATAGGCATTTCAGATATAGGTGTCGATAGGCATTTCAGATATAGGTGTCGATAGGCATTTCAGATATAGGTGTCGATAGGCATTTCAGATATAGGTGTCGATAGGCATTTCAGATATAGGTGCCGATAGGCATTTTAGATATAGTTGCCGATTGGCATTTTAAAAATAGGTGCCGATAGGCATTTCAGATATAGAAGCCGATAGGCATTTCAAATATAGGTGCCGATAGGCATTCCAGATATGGTTGCCGATAGGCATTTCAAATATAGGTGCTGATAGGCATTTCAGATGTAGTTTCCGATAGGCATTTCAAAAATAGGTGTCGATAGGCATTTCAGATATAGGTGTCGATAGGCATTTCAGATATAGGTGTCGATAGGCATTTCAGATATAGGTGTCGATAGGCATTTCAGATATAGGTGTCGATAGGCATTTCAGATATAGGTGTCGATAGGCATTTCAGATATAGGTGTCGATAGGCATTTCAGATATAGGTGCCGATAGGCATTTCAGATATAGTTGCTGATTGGCATTTTAAAAATAGGTGCCGATAGGCATTTCAGATATAGAAGCCGATAGGCATTTCAAATATAGGTGCCGATAGGCATTCCAGATATGGTTGCCGATAGGCATTTCAAATATAGGTGCTGATAGGCAATTCAGATGTAGTTTCCGATAGGCATTTCAAAAATAGGTGTCGATAGGCATTTCAGATATAGGTGTCGATAGGCATTTCAGATATAGGTGTCGATAGGCATTTCAGATATAGGTGTCGATAGGCATTTCAGATATAGGTGTCGATAGGCATTTCAGATATAGGTGTCGATAGGCATTTCAGAAATAGGTGTCGATAGGCATTTCAGATATAGGTGTCGATAGGCATTTCAGATATAGGTGTCGATAGGCATTTCAGATATAGGTGCCGATAGGCATTTCAGATATAGTTGCCGATTGGCATTTTAAAAATAGGTGCCGATAGGCATTTCAGATATAGAAGCCGATAGGCATTTCAAATATAGGTGCCGATAGGCATTCCAGATATGGTTGCCGATAGGCATTTCAAATATAGGTGCTGATAGGCATTTCAGATGTAGTTTCCGATAGGCATTTCAAAAATAGGTGTCGATAGGCATTTCAGATATAGGTGTCGATAGGCATTTCAGATATAGGTGTCGATAGGCATTTCAGATATAGGTGTCGATAGGCATTTCAGATATAGGTGTCGATAGGCATTTCAGATATAGGTGCCGATAGGCATTTCAGATATAGTTGCCGATTGGCATTTTAAAAATAGGTGCCGATAGGCATTTTAGATATAGAAGCCGATAGGCATTTCAAATATAGGTGCCGATAGGCATTCCAGATATGGTTGCCGATAGGCATTTCAAATATAGGTGCTGATAGGAGTTTCAGATGTAGTTTCCGATAGGCATTTCAAAAATAGGTGTCGATAGGCATTTCAGATATAGGTGTCGATAGGCATTTCAGATATAGGTGTCGATAGGCATTTTAGATATAGGTGTCGATAGGCATTTCAGATATAGGTGTCGATAGGCATTTCAGATATAGGTGTCGATAGGCATTTCAGATATAGGTGTCGATAGGCATTTCAGATATAGGTGTCGATAGGCATTTCAGATATAGGTGTCGATAGGCATTTCAGATATAGGTGTCGATAGGCATTTCAGATATAGGTGTCGATAGGCATTTTAGATATAGGTGTCGATTGGCATTTTAAAAATAGGTGCCGATAGGCATTTCAGATGTAGTTTCCGATAGGCATTTCAAAAATAGGTGTCGATAGGCATTTCAGATATAGGTGTCGATAGGCATTTCAGATATAGGTGTCGATAGGCATTTCAGATATAGGTGTCGATAGGCATTTCAGATATAGGTGTCGATAGGCATTTCAGATATAGGTGTCGATAGGCATTTCAGATATAGGTGTCGATAGGCATTTCAGATATAGGTGTCGATAGGCATTTCATATATAGGTGTCGATAGGCATTTCAGATATAGGTGTCGATAGGCATTCCAGATATAGGTGTCGATAGGCATTTCAGATATAGGTGTCGATAGGCATTTCAGATATAGGTGCCGATAGGCATTTCAGATATAGTTGCCGATTGGCATTTTAAAAATAGGTGCCGATAGGCATTTCAAATATAGAAGACGAAAGGCATTTCAAATATAGGTGCCGATAGGCAATCCAGATATGGTTGCCGATAGGCATTTCAAATATAGGTGCTGATAGGCATTTCAGATGTAGTTTCCGATAGGCATTTCAAAAATAGGTGTCGATAGGCATTTCAGATATAGGGGTCGATAGGCATTTCAGATATAGGTGTCGTTAGGCATTTCAGATATAGGTGTCGATAGGCATTTCAGATATAGGTGTCGATAGGCATTTCAGATATAGGTGTCGATAGGCATTTCAGATATAGGTGTCGATAGGCATTTCAGATATAGGTGTCGATAGGCATTTCATATATAGGTGTCGATAGGCATTTCAGATATAGGTGTCGATAGGCATTCCAGATATAGGTGTCGATAGGCATTTCAGATATAGGTGTCGATAGGCATTTCAGATATAGGTGCCGATAGGCATTTCAGATATAGTTGCCGATTGGCATTTTAAAAATAGGTGCCGATAGGCATTTCAGATATAGAAGCCGATAGGCATTTCAAATATAGGTGCCGATAGGCATTCCAGATATGGTTGCCGATAGGCATTTCAAATATAGGTGCTGATAGGCATTTCAGATGTAGTTTCCGATAGGCATTTCAAAAATAGGTGTCGATAGGCATTTCAGATATATGTGTCGATAGGCATTTCAGATATAGGTGTCGATAGGCATTTCAGATATAGGTGTCGATAGGCATTTCATATATAGGTGTCGATAGGCATTTCAGATATAGGTGTCGATAGGCATTTCAGATATAGGTGTCGATAGGCATTTCAGATATAGGTGTCGATAGGCATTTCAGATATAGGTGTCGATAGGCATTTCAGATATAGGTGCCGATAGGTTTTTCAGATATAGTTGCCGATTGGCATTTTAAAAATAGGTGCCGATAGGCATTTCAGTTATAGAAGCCGATAGGCATTTCAAATATAGGTACGGATAGGCATTACAGATATGGTTGCCGATAGGCATTTCAAATATAGGTGCTGATAGGCATTTCAGATGTAGTTTCCGATATGCATTTCAAAAATAGGTGTCGATAGGCATTTCAGATATAGGTGTCGATAGGCATTTCAGATATAGGTGTCGATAGGCATTTCAGATATAGGTGTCGATAGGCATTTCAGATATAGGTGTCGATAGGCATTTCAGATATAGGTGTCGATAGGCATTTCAGATATAGGTGTCGATAGGCATTTCAGATATAGGTGTCGATAGGCATTTCAGATATAGGTGTCGATAGGCATTTCAGATATAGGTGTCGATAGGCATTTCAGATATAGGTGTCGATAGGCATTTCAGATATAGGTGTCGATTGGCATTTTAAAAATAGGTGCCGATAGGCATTTCAGTTATAGAAGCCGATAGGCATTTCAAATATAGGTACGGATAGGCATTACAGATATGGTTGCCGATAGGCATTTCAAATATAGGTGCTGATAGGCATTTCAGATGTAGTTTCCGATATGCATTTCAAAAATAGGTGTCGATAGGCATTTCAGATATAGGTGTCGATAGGCATTTCAGATATAGGTGTCGATAGGCATTTCAGATATAGGTGCCGATAGGCATTTCAGATATAGTTGCCGATTGGCATTTTAAAAATAGGTGCCGATAGGCATTTCAGTTATAGAAGCCGATAGGCATTTCAAATATAGGTACGGATAGGCATTACAGATATGGTTGCCGATAGGCATTTCAAATATAGGTGCTGATAGGCATTTCAGATGTAGTTTCCGATATGCATTTCAAAAATAGGTGTCGATAGGCATTTCAGATATAGGTGTCGATAGGCATTTCAGATATAGGTGTCGATAGGCATTTCAGATATAGGTGTCGATAGGCATTTCAGACATAGGTGTCGATAGGCATTTAAGATATAGGTGCCGATAGGCATTTCAGATATAGTTGCCGATTGGCATTTTAAAAATAGGTGCCGATAGACATTTCAGATATCGAAGCCGATAGGCATTTCAAATATAGGTGCCGATAGGCATTCCAGATATGGTTGCCGATAGGCATTTCAAATATAGGTGCTGATAGGCATTTCAGATGTAGTTTCCGATAGGCATTTCAAAAATAGGTGTCGATAGGCATTTCAGATATAGGTGTCGATAGGCATTTCAGATATAGGTGTCGATAGGCATTTCAGAAATAGGTGTCGATAGGCATTTCAGATATAGGTGTCGATAGGCATTTCAGATATAGGTGTCGATAGGCATTTCAGATATAGGTGTCGATAGGCATTTCAGATATAGGTGTCGATAGGCATTTCAGATATAGGTGCCGATAGGCATTTCAGATATAGTTGCCGATTGGCATTTTAAAAATAGGTGCCGATAGGCATTTCAGATATAGAAGCCGATAGGCATTTCAAATAGGTATAGGTGCCGATAGGCATTCCAGATATGGTTGCCGATAGGCATTTCAAATATAGGTGCTGATAGGCATTTCAGATGTAGTTTCCGATAGGCATTTCAAAAATAGGTGTCGATAGGCATTTCAGATATAGGTGTCGATAGGCATTTCAGATATAGGTGTCGATAGGCATTTCAGATATAGGTGTCGATAGGCATTTCAGATATAGGTGTCGATAGGCATTTCAGATATAGGTGTCGATAGGCATTTCAGATATAGGTGTCGATAGGCATTTCAGATATAGGTGTCGATAGGCATTTCAGATATAGGGGTCGATAGGCATTTCAGATATAGGTGCCGATAGGCATTTCAGATATAGTTGCCGATTGGCATTTTAAAAATAGGTGCCGATAGGCATTTCAGATATAGAAGCCGATAGGCATTTCAAATATAGGTGCCGATGGGCATTCCAGATATGGTTGCCGATAGGCATTTCAAATATAGGTGCTGATAGGCATTTCAGATGTAGTTTCCAATAGGCATTTCAAAAATAGGTGTCGATAGGCATTTCAGATATAGTTGTCGATAGGCATTTCAGATATAGGTGTCGATAGGCATTTCAGATATAGGTGTCGATAGGCATTTCAGATATAGGTGTCGATAGGCATTTCAGATATAGGTGTCGATAGGCATTTCAGATATAGGTGTCGATAGGCATTTCAGATATAGGTGTCGATAGGCATTTCAGATATAGGTGTCGATAGGCATTTCAGATATAGGTGCCGATAGGCATTTCAGATATAGTTGCCTATTGGCATTTTAAAAATAGGTACCGATAGGCATTTCAGATATAGAAGCCGATAGGCATTTCAAATATAGGTGCCGATAGGCATTCCAGATATGGTTGCCGATAGGCATTTCAAATATAGGTGCTGATAGGCATTTCAGATGTAGTTTCCGATAGGCATTTCAAAAATAGGTGTCGATAGGCATTTCAGATATAGGTGTCGATAGGCATTTCAGATATAGGTGTCGATAGGCATTTCAGATATAGGTGTCGATAGGCATTTCAGATATAGGTGTCGATAGGCATTTCAGATATAGGTGTCGATAGGCATTTCAGATATAGGTGTCGATAGGCATTTCAGATATAGGTGCCGATAGGCATTTCAGATATAGTTGCCGATTGGCATTTTAAAAATAGGTGCCGATAGGCATTTCAGATATAGAAGCCGATAGGCATTTCAAATATAGGTGCCGATAGGCATTCCAGATATGGTTGCCGATAGGCATTTCAAATATAGGTGCTGATAGCATTTCAGATGTAGTTTCCGATAGGCATTTCAAAAATAGGTGTCGATAGGCATTTCAGATATAGGTGTCGATAGGCATTTCAGATATAGGTGTCGATAGGCATTTCAGAAATAGGTGTCGATAGGCATTTCAGATATAGGTGTCGATAGGCATTTCAGATATAGGTGTCGATAGGCATTTCAGATATAGGTGTCGATAGGCATTTCAGATATAGGTGTCGATAGGCATTGCAGATATAGGTGCCGATAGGCATTTCAGATATAGTTGCCGATTGGCATTTTAAAAATAGGTGCCGATAGGCATTTCAGATATAGAAGCCGATAGGCATTTCAAATATAGGTGCCGATAGGCATTCCAGATATGGTTGCCGATAGGCATTTCAAATATAGGTGCTGATAGGCATTTCAGATGTAGTTTCCGATAGGCATTTCAAAAATAGGTGTCGATAGGCATTTCAGATATAGGTGTCGATAGGCATTTCAGATATAGGTGTCGACAGGCATTTCAGATATAGGTGTCGATAGGCATTTCAGATATAGGTGTCGATAGGAATTTCAGATATAGGTGTCGATAGGCATTTCAGATATAGGTGTCGATAGGCATTTCAGATATAGGTGTCGATAGGCATTTCAGATATAGGTGTCGATAGGCATTTCAGATATAGGTGCCGATAGGCATTTTAGATATAGTTGCCGATTGGCATTTTAAAAATTGGTGCCGATAGGCATTTCAGATATAGAAGCCGATAGGCATTTCAAATATAGGTGCCGATAGGCATTCCAGATATGGTTGCCGATAGGCATTTCAAATATAGGTGCTGATAGGCATTTCAGATGTAGTTTCCGATAGGCATTTCAAAAATAGGTGTCGATAGGCATTTCAGATATAGGTGTCGATAGGCATTTCAGATATAGGTGTCGATAGGCATTTCAGATATAGGTGTCGATAGGCATTTCAGATATAGGTGTCGATAGGCATTTCAGATATAGGTGTCGATAGGCATTTCAGATATAGGTGTCGATAGGCATTTCAGATATAGGTGCCGATAGGCATTTCAGATATAGTTGCCTATTGGCATTTTAAAAATAGGTGCCGATGGGCATTTCAGATATAGAAGCCGATAGGCATTTCAAATATAGGTGCCGATAGGCATTCCAGATATGGTTGCCGATAGGCATTTCAAATATAGGTGCTGATAGGCATTTCAGATGTAGATTCCGATAGGCATTTCAAAAATAGGTGTCGATAGGCATTTCAGATATAGGTGTCGATAGGCATTTCAGATATAGGTGTCGATAGGCGTTTCAGATATAGGTGTCGATAGGCATTTCAGATATAGGTGTCGATAGGCATTTCAGATATAGGTGTCGATAGGCATTTCAGATATAGGTGTCGATAGGCATTTCAGATATAGGTGCCGATAGGCATTTCAGATATAGTTGCCGATTGGCATTTTAAAAATAAGTGCCGATAGGCATTTCAGATATAGAAGCCGATAGGCATTTCAAATATAGGTGCCGATAGGCATTCCAGATATGGTTGCCGATAGGCATTTCAAATATAGGTGCTGATAGGCATTTCAGATGTAGTTTCCGATAGGCATTTCAAAAATAGGTGTCGATAGGCATTTCAGATATAGGTGTCGATAGGCATTTCAGATATAGGTGTCGATAGGCATTTCAGATATAGGTGTCGATAGGCATTTCAGATATAGGTGTCGATAGGCATTTCAGATATAGGTGTCGATAGGCATTTCAGATATAGGTGTCGATAGGCATTTCAGATATAGGTGTCGATAGGCATTTCAGATATAGGTGTCGATAGGCATTTCAGATATAGGTGCCGATAGGCATATCAGATATAGTTGCCGATTATCATTTTAAAAATAGGTGCCGATAGGCATTTCAGATATAGAAGCCGATAGGCATTTCAAATATAGGTGCCGATAGGCATTCCAGATATGGTTGCCGATAGGCATTTCAAAAATAGGTGTCGATAGGCATTTCAGATATTATAGGTATCGATAGGCATTTCAGATATAGGTGTCGATAGGCATTTCAGATATAGGTGTCGATAGGCATTTCAGATATAGGTGTCGATAGGCATTTCAGATATAGGTGTCGATAGGCATTTCAGATATAGGTGTCGATAGGCATTTCAGATATAGGTGTCGATAGGCATTTCAGATATAGGTGTCGATAGGCATTTCAGATATAGGTGCCGATAGGCATTTCAGATATAGTTGCCGAATGGCATTTTTAAAATAGGTGCCGATAGGCATTTCAGATATAGAAGCCGATAGGCATTTCAAATATAGGTGCCGATAGGCTTTCCAGATATGGTTGCCGATAGGCATTTTAAATATAGGTGCTGATAGGCATTTCAGATGTAGTTTCCGATAGGCATTTCAAAAATAGGTGTCGATAGGCATTTCAGATATAGGTGTCGATAGGCATTTCAGATATAGGTGTCGATAGGCATTTCAGATATAGGTGTCGATAGGCATTTCAGATATAGGTGTCGATAGGCATTTCAGATATAGGTGTCGATAGGCATTTCAGATATAGGTATCGATAGGCATTTCAGATATAGGTGTCGATAGGCATTTCAGATATAGGTGCCGATAGGCATTTCAGATATAGTTGCCGATTGGCATTTTAAAAATAGGTGCCGATAGGCATTTCAGATATAGAAGCCGATAGGCATTTCAAATATAGGTGCCGATAGGCATTCCAGATATGGTTGCCGATAGGCATTTCAAATATAGGTGCTAATAGGCATTTCAGATGTAGTTTCCGATAGGCATTTCAAAAATAGGTGTCGATAGACATTTCAGATATAGGTGTCGATAGGCATTTCAGATATAGGTGTCGATAGGCATTTCAGATATAGGTGTCGATAGGCATTTCAGATATAGGTGTCGATAAGCATTTCAGATATAGGTGTCGATAGGCATTTCAGATATAAGTGTCGATAGGCATTTCAGATATAGGTGTCGATAGGCATTTCAGATATAGGTGCCGATAGGAATTTCAGATATAGTTGCCGATTGGCATTTTAAAAATAGGTGCCGATAGGCATTTCGGATATAGAAGCCGATAGGCATTTCAAATATAGGTGCCGATAGGCATTCCAGATATGGTTGCCGATAGGCATTTCAAATATAGGTGCTGATAGGCATTTCAGATGTAGTTTCCGATAGGCATTTCAAAAATAGGTGTCGATAGGCATTTCAGATATAGGTGTCGATAGGCATTTCAGATATAGGTGTCGATAGGCATTTCAGATATAGGTGTCGATAGGCATTTCAGATATAGGTGTCGATAGGCATTTCAGATATAGGTGTCGATAGGCATTTCAGATATAGGTGTCGATAGGCATTTCAGATATAGGTGTCGATAGGCATTTCAGATATAGGTGCCGATAGGCATTTTAGATATAGTTGCCGATTGGCATTTTAAAAATAGGTGCCGATAGGCATTTCAGATATAGAAGCCGATAGGCATTTCAAATATAGGTGCCGATAGGCATTCCAGATATGGTTGCCGATAGGCATTTCAAATATAGGTGCTGATAGGCATTTCAGATGTAGTTTCCGATAGGCATTTCAAAAATAGGTGTCGATAGGCATTTCAGATATAGGTGTCGATAGGCATTTCAGATATAGGTGTCGATAGGCATTTCAGATATAGGTGTCGATAGGCATTTCAGATATAGGTGTCGATAGGCATTTCAGATATAGGTGTCGATAGGCATTTCAGATATAGGTGCCGATAGGCATTTCAGATATAGTTGCTGATTGGCATTTTAAAAATAGGTGCCGATAGGCATTTCAGATATAGAAGCCGATAGGCATTTCAAATATAGGTGCCGATAGGCATTCCAGATATGGTTGCCGATAGGCATTTCAAATATAGGTGCTGATAGGCAATTCAGATGTAGTTTCCGATAGGCATTTCAAAAATAGGTGTCGATAGGCATTTCAGATATAGGTGTCGATAGGCATTTCAGATATAGGTGTCGATAGGCATTTCAGATATAGGTGTCGATAGGCATTTCAGATATAGGTGTCGATAGGCATTTCAGATATAGGTGTCGATAGGCATTTCAGATATAGGTGTCGATAGGCATTTCAGATATAGGTGCCGATAGGCATTTCAGATATAGTTGCCGATTGGCATTTTAAAAATAGGTGCCGATAGGCATTTCAGATATAGAAGCCGATAGGCATTTCAAATATAGGTGCCGATAGGCATTCCAGATATGGTTGCCGATAGGCATTTCAAATATAGGTGCTGATAGGCACTTCAGATGTAGTTTCCGATAGGCTTTCAAAAATAGGTGTCGATAGGCATTTCAGATATAGGTGTCGATAGGCATTTCAGATATAGGTGTCGATAGGCATTTCAGATATAGGTGTCGATAGGCATTTCAGAAATAGGTGTCGATAGGCATTTCAGATATAGGTGTCGATAGGCATTTCAGATATAGGTGTCGATAGGCATTTCAGATATAGGTGTCGATAGGCATTTCAGATATAGGTGTCGATAGGCATTTCAGATATATGTGCCGATAGGCATTTCAGATATAGTTGCCGATTGGCATTTTAAAAATAGGTGCCGATAGGCATTTCAGATATAGAAGCCGATAGGCATTTCAAATATAGGTGCCGGTAGGCATTCCAGATATGGTTGCCGATAGGCATTTCAAATATAGGTGCTGATAGGCATTTCATATGTAGTTTCCGATAGGCATTTCAAAAATAGGTGTCGATAGGCATTTCAGATATAGGTGTCGATAGGCATTTCAGATATAGGTGTCGATAGGCATTTCAGATATAGGTGTCGATAGGCATTTCAGATATAGGTGTCGATAGGCATTTCAGATATAGGTGTCGATAGGCATTTCAGATATAGGTGTCGATAGGCATTTCAGATATAGGTGTCGATAGGCATTTCATATATAGGTGTCGATAGGCATTTCAGATATAGGTGTCGATAGGCATTCCAGATATAGGTGTCGATAGGCATTTCAGATATAGGTGTCGATAGGCATTTCAGATATAGGTGCCGATAGGCATTTCAGATATAGTTGCCGATTGGCATTTTAAAAATAGGTGCCGATAGGCATTTCAGATATAGAAGCCGATAGGCATTTCAAATATAGGTGCCGATAGGCATTCCAGATACGGTTGCCGATAGGCATTTCAAATATAGGTGCTGATAGGCATTTCAGATGTAGTTTCCGATAGGCATTTCAAAAATAGGTGTCGATAGGCATTTCAGATATATGTGTCGATAGGCATTTCAGATATAGGTGTCGATAGGCATTTCAGATATAGGTGTCGATAGGCATTTCATATATAGGTGTCGATAGGCATTTCAGATATAGGTGTCGATAGGCATTTCAGATATAGGTGTCGATAGGCATTTCAGATATAGGTGTCGATAGGCATTTCAGATATAGGTGTCGATAGGCATTTCAGATATAGGTGCCGATAGGCATTTCAGATATAGTTGCCGATTGGCATTTTAAAAATAGGTGCCGATAGGCATTTCAGTTATAGAAGCCGATAGGCATTTCAAATATAGGTACGGATAGGCATTACAGATATGGTTGCCGATAGGCATTTCAAATATAGGTGCTGATAGGCATTTCAGATGTAGTTTCCGATATGCATTTCAAAAATAGGTGTCGATAGGCATTTCAGATATAGGTGTCGATAGGCATTTCAGATATAGGTGTCGATAGGCATTTCAGATATAGGTGTCGATAGGCATTTCAGATATAGGTGTCGATAGGCATTTCAGATATAGGTGTCGATAGGCATTTCAGATATAGGTGTCGATAGGCATTTCAGATATAGGTGTCGATAGGCATTTCAGATATAGGTGTCGATAGGCATTTCAGATATAGGTGTCGATAGGCATTTCAGATATAGGTGTCGATAGGCATTTCAGATATAGGTGTCGATAGGCATTTCAGATATAGGTGTCGATTGGCATTTTAAAAATAGGTGCCGATAGGCATTTCAGTTATAGAAGCCGATAGGCATTTCAAATATAGGTACGGATAGGCATTACAGATATGGTTGCCGATAGGCATTTCAAATATAGGTGCTGATAGGCATTTCAGATGTAGTTTCCGATATGCATTTCAAAAATAGGTGTCGATAGGCATTTCAGATATAGGTGTCGATAGGCATTTCAGATATAGGT
This sequence comes from Venustoraphidia nigricollis, assembly GCA_034508555.1. Lineage (NCBI taxonomy): Eukaryota > Metazoa > Arthropoda > Insecta > Raphidioptera > Raphidiidae > Venustoraphidia > Venustoraphidia nigricollis. The sequence goes on along the minus strand of JAVRKA010001202.1, from coordinate 4,034 downwards.
GTCGATAGGCATTTCAGATATAGGTGCCGATAGGCATTTCAGATATAGTTGCCGATTGGCATTTTAAAAATAGGTGCCGATAGGCATTTCAGTTATAGAAGCCGATAGGCATTTCAAATATAGGTACGGATAGGCATTACAGATATGGGTTGCCGATAGGCATTTCAAATATAGGTGCTGATAGGCATTTCAGATGTAGTTTCCGATATGCATTTCAAAAATAGGTGTCGATAGGCATTTCAGATATAGGTGTCGATAGGCATTTCAGATATAGGTGTCGATAGGCATTTCAGATATAGGTGTCGATAGGCATTTCAGACATAGGTGTCGATAGGCATTTAAGATATAGGTGCCGATAGGCATTTCAGATATAGTTGCCGATTGGCATTTTAAAAATAGGTGCCGATAGACATTTCAGATATCGAAGCCGATAGGCATTTCAAATATAGGTGCCGATAGGCATTCCAGATATGGTTGCCGATAGGCATTTCAAATATAGGTGCTGATAGGCATTTCAGATGTAGTTTCCGATAGGCATTTCAAAATAGGTGTCGATAGGCATTTCAGATATAGGTGTCGATAGGCATTTCAAATATAGGTGTCGATAGGCATTTCAGAAATAGGTGTCGATAGGCATTTCAGATATAGGTGTCGATAGGCATTTCAGATATAGGTGTCGATAGGCATTTCAGATATAGGTGTCGATAGGCATTTCAGATATAGGTGTCGATAGGCATTTCAGATATAGGTGCCGATAGGCATTTCAGATATAGTTGCCGATTGGCATTTTAAAAAATAGGTGCCGATAGGCATTTCAGATATAGAAGCCGATAGGCATTTCAAATAGGTATAGGTGCCGATAGGCATTCAGATATGGTTGCCGATAGGCATTTCAAATATAGGTGCTGATAGGCATTTCAGATGTAGTTTCCGATAGGCCATTTTCAAAAATAGGTGTCGATAGGCATTTCAGATATAGGTGTCGATAGGCATTTCAGATATAGGTGTCGATAGGCATTTCAGATATAGGTGTCGATAGGCATTTCAGATATAGGTGTCGATAGGCATTTCAGATATAGGTGTCGATAGGCATTTCAGATATAGGTGTCGATAGGCATTTCAGATATAGGTGTCGATAGGCATTTCAGATATAGGGGGTCGATAGGCATTTCAGATATAGGTGCGATAGGCATTTCAGATATAGTTGCCGATTGGCATTTTAAAAATAGGTGCCGATAGGCATTTCAGATATAGAAGCCGATAGGCATTTCAAATATAGGTGCCGATGGGCATTCCAGATATGGTTGCCGATAGGCATTTCAAATATAGGTGCTGATAGGCATTTCAGATGTAGTTTCCAATAGGCATTTCAAAAATAGGTGTCGATAGGCATTTCAGATATAGTTGTCGATAGGCATTTCAGATATAGGTGTCGATAGGCATTTCAGATATAGGTGTCGATAGGCATTTCAGATATAGGTGTCGATAGGCATTTCAGATATAGGTGTCGATAGGCATTTCAGATATAGGTGTCGATAGGCATTTCAGATATAGGTGTCGATAGGCATTTCAGATATAGGTGTCGATAGGCATTTCAGATATAGGTGCCGATAGGCATTTCAGATATAGTTGCCTATTGGCATTTTAAAAATAGGTACCGATAGGCATTTCAGATATAGAAGCCGATAGGCATTTCAAATATAGGTGCCGATAGGCATTCCAGATATGGTTGCCGATAGGCATTTCAAATATAGGTGCTGATAGGCATTTCAGATGTAGTTTCCGATAGGCATTTCAAAAATAGGTGTCGATAGGCATTTCAGATATAGGTGTCGATAGGCATTTCAGATATAGGTGTCGATAGGCATTTCAGATATAGGTGTCGATAGGCATTTCAGATATAGGTGTCGATAGGCATTTCAGATATAGGTGTCGATAGGCATTTCAGATATAGGTGTCGATAGGCATTTTCAGATATAGGTGGATAGGCATTTCAGATATAGTTGCCGATTGGCATTTTAAAAATAGGTGCCGATAGGCATTTCAGATATAGAAGCCGATAGGCATTTCAAATATAGGTGCCGATAGGCATTCCAGATATGGTTGCCGATAGGCATTTCAAATATAGGTGCTGATAGCATTTCAGATGTAGTTTCCGATAGGCATTTCAAAAATAGGTGTCGATAGGCATTTCAGATATAGGTGTCGATAGGCATTTCAGATATAGGTGTCGATAGGCATTTCAGAAATAGGTATCGATAGGCATTTCAGATATAGGTGTCGATAGGCATTTCAGATATAGGTGTCGATAGGCATTTCAGATATAGGTGTCGATAGGCATTTCAGATATAGGTGTCGATAGGCATTGCAGATATAGGTGCCGATAGGCATTTCAGATATAGTTGCCGATTGGCATTTTAAAAATAGGTGCCGATAGGCATTTCAGATATAGAAGCCGATAGGCATTTCAAATATAGGTGCCGATAGGCATTCCAGATATGGTTGCCGATAGGCATTTCAAATATAGGTGCTGATAGGCATTTCAGATGTAGTTTCCGATAGGCATTTCAAAAATAGGTGTCGATAGGCATTTCAGATATAGGTGTCGATAGGCATTTCAGATATAGGTGTCGACAGGCATTTCAGATATAGGTGTCGATAGGCATTTCAGATATAGGTGTCGATAGGAATTTCAGATATAGGTGTCGATAGGCATTTCAGATATAGGTGTCGATAGGCATTTCAGATATAGGTGTCGATAGGCATTTCAGATATAGGTGTCGATAGGCATTTCAGATATAGGTGCCGATAGGCATTTTAGATATAGTTGCCGATTGGCATTTTAAAAATAGGTGCCGATAGGCATTTCAGATATAGAAGCCGATAGGCATTTCAAATATAGGTGCCGATAGGCATTCCAGATATGGTTGCCGATAGGCATTTCAAATATAGGTGCTGATAGGCATTTCAGATGTAGTTTCCGATAGGCATTTCAAAAATAGGTGTCGATAGGCATTTCAGATATAGGTGTCGATAGGCATTTCAGATATAGGTGTCGATAGGCATTTCAGATATAGGTGTCGATAGGCATTTCAGATATAGGTGTCGATAGGCATTTCAGATATAGGTGTCGATAGGCATTTCAGATATAGGTGTCGATAGGCATTTCAGATATAGGTGCCGATAGGCATTTCAGATATAGTTGCCTATTGGCATTTTAAAAACAGGTGCCGATGGGCATTTCAGATATAGAAGCCGATAGGCATTTCAAATATAGGTGCCGATAGGCATTCCAGATATGGTTGCCGATAGGCATTTCAAATATAGGTGCTGATAGGCATTTCAGATGTAGATTCCGATAGGCATTTCAAAAATAGGTGTCGATAGGCATTTCAGATATAGGTGTCGATAGGCATTTCAGATATAGGTGTCGATAGGCGTTTCAGATATAGGTGTCGATAGGCATTTCAGATATAGGTGTCGATAGGCATTTCAGATATAGGTGTCGATAGGCATTTCAGATATAGGTGTCGATAGGCATTTCAGATATAGGTGCCGATAGGCATTTCAGATATAGTTGCCGATTGGCATTTTAAAAATAAGTGCCGATAGGCATTTCAGATATAGAAGCCGATAGGCATTTCAAATATAGGTGCCGATAGGCATTCCAGATATGGTTGCCGATAGGCATTTCAAATATAGTGCTGATAGGCATTTCAGATGTAGTTTCCGATAGGCATTTCAAAAATAGGTGTCGATAGGCATTTCAGATATAGGTGTCGATAGGCATTTCAGATATAGGTGTCGATAGGCATTTCAGATATAGGTGTCGATAGGCATTTCAGATATAGGTGTCGATAGGCATTTCAGATATATGTGTCGATAGGCATTTCAGATATAGGTGTCGATAGGCATTTCAGATATAGGTGTCGATAGGCATTTCAGATATAGGTGTCGATAGGCATTTCAGATATAGGTGCCGATAGGCATATCAGATATAGTTGCCGATTATCATTTTAAAAATAGGTGCCGAT